>JAAHCF010000833.1:0-14627 GCA_038367545.1 Beauveria asiatica | reverse complement strand
TAGTATTACTATTTAATTACTTAGTAAGCTATTAGTATATATTTTTAATATTAATTACTTATATAAATAAATTATTAGGGTTTATAATAACTATTTAATATTTTTTTAGCTATAATAGCTTTAATTTTAACTTAAGGTTTAATATCTTATCTTTTATAAGTATAATTTAGGCTTATTAGATATTAAATTACTTCTTAATCTTTTACTATATTTAACTAACTAACTACTAGTTAGTTAACTATTAAGTATTATTATAAAATAAGTGTTAAAGCTAGTTTTTATTTAATAGCGTTTTAACCTCTAATAGGCCTTCCTTAAGTACTTTTTTTAGTTTAATTAGTATTAGTTATAATATTATTTTAACTAGATTAAGTAATAAATTACTTATTAGTAATTAGGCTAAATTAACTAGCTAAAGACTAGTCTTTTACTAGCTAATTTAAATATTTTTTTCTATTAATCTAGCTTCTTTAGTAATAGAGTAATATTTAAAAAAAATTTACTTATTAATAAGTAAAAAATTAGTATTATTAGGTTATATACTAAGCTCCTTTTAATAATTAGCTTTAATTAAGCTAAATATAGCTATATTAAAAGGTTAAAGAATATAAGAGTTATAAACTAGTAAGAATAATAAATAAATATTATTCTAATAATATTTAAATAAAAATTTAACTATATAATAACTTCTATAGCTATTAAGAATAAGAAAATATTACTAGCCTATAGTTAGCCTTATTTAAGGTAAAAAGATTACTTTTAGTTAGAAGACTATTACTTTATTATTTATCTAACCTCTTACTATTATCTTAAAGAACTAGTCTTTAAAAGAGTATAATTTATTAAGAAACTACTATTATTATATATTCTTTTTATTAAAGAGAACTAATAGCTTTAGCCTCTTCTTAGTTACTAAGATATACTTAAAAATTATACTCTAATAATACTAACTAGACTACTTCTTTAAGGTAATTTACTTCTATAATAACCCTAGTACTAGGCTATTCTCTTAGAGCCTTATTATAAGCCCTATTTTATTTATATTATATTAATTTACTAGTAGTATCTCTTAGATAGCTTAGATTATTAGAAGTTTAAAGAAATCTTAAATAATATAAGTTAAAGTGCTATTTATTTATTAGAAATTAAGCCTCTTACCTCTTAAGGTCCTAACTTTTAGGTTTTAGTATAAAAAACCTTATAACTAATTTTTACTAATTAGTTATTAATAGCTATTATATTTAACTAGTATTAATATAATCTTCTTAACTTACTTATATATAAAAGGGTTACCTATTATATCCTAAATTAATATTTAAGAAATTAGGTATAATTTCTAAGCTATAAGAAGCTTTTATATCTACTTAAAAGCCTCTTTTTATAATATTCTACCCTTTAAATAGTCTTATATAGTTAATTATAGTATATTCTAGTATTATAATATATAAGACTAGCTATAGCCTTTAATAACGTCTTATATTATATTTTAAAGGTTAGATTTTATATATTTAGGTATAATATAGATATAGGAAAAAAATTATAATTAAAGAATAGGAATTATATAAGAAATCGCGCGTTAAATTATATTAGTTAGAATAAAAGGTGGCTAGGTTTACCCTGCCGAGAAGTGGGTGGTGCCGAGAAGTGGGTGGCCGACGTTAGGTAGTTAGGTACGGTCGTCTTGGCAAGTTACAGCATCCATCAATTCGTTACTCGCACAGATTGCTCCGCATGGCTCAGTAAAGAACGCTAAAACGGTTCGACGACGAACGGCTACAGTGGGTGTAGAACGCCTCTAGCACCGCACAGGCACTGGCACTACGGATTACAGTCGGCCCTCACCACCACGTAAGCAATACTGGCAAGGCTGCACAGGGATGGACAGGTGGATTCTTATCATCAACATCGGTATATTCGTAATTAATTGCATGCGTCATGTTTGCAACTAGCCCTGCAATATTTGAATGGCCATAACGTAGGTGTTATAGAAAATAATATCAACAGTGGCAACGGAGACGGAGTGGCCCGTCGTGCGCAAACAGGCCTGACAAGACTCGACTTAGCGCTGTCTTGGCAGCCCCCAACAACATGCTGTAAGTTTTGTGACCATGAGAGCATAATACAGGCGATTTTCTTTTTCTGTGATTTTTTTTGGCGGCCCAATGTTACCTGCGTTGCATCATGTAACATGTACCTGCTTGCCTATCCGGCAACAGGCTTCTCAAATCCCCTTCAACGCGGTGCATTATTATTCACAACCACAGGTTACCCAACCGCTCTTCCTCCACCCTCTCTGTGCCAGCTACATGCTAGCTGACGCTAGCAACGAAGCTATCCCGACTAGTTAGGTAGGCAAGCCCCAAGATACCTATGTTACGCTAGTTAATTACAGAAGCATTATTTATCATCATCGTCAACAGCGCACCGAAAAGATAGCGCCACAGGCCCCTGCTACCAGTAGCCCCGGCGACTAGCGCCCATTCTCCTCTTGGCTTCCCCAATTATAAACCCTGCCACTTCGGCCAGCTCTTGCCGTCCGCCTCCGCAGACCACGAGCTCTGCCGCTGCTGCCCAGCCCACGCCTGTTTTTTTTTTTTTTTTTTTTTTTTTTTTTTTTTTTTTTTTGTTCCTGTTTGTTAACTGGCCAAAAGCCCTCTCGTCATCCCGGCCTCTTTTGCCTCACCTCTCTTTCTTCTCTTCCCTCTCCCCAACCCACTTCTGCTTCTGCTTCACCATCTGCCCGTCTGCTCGTCGGTCGCTTCAATAACTCTTTACTTGTATATTCATACCCCGTCCTTTCACCAGGTAAGTAATTGTCTTCTGTTTTCCCAGATTGACCCTCCGTCAACGCCTCCTGCCGTCAGCGCCTGTCAACCTCTCGGCTTCTGATTGCCGCCCGTCGCTAACCTCACATTCTCTCGCCACAGGTCATTCACAACTTCGCACACATTCACAATGTTCGCCAAGGCCCTCATCTTCGCTCTCGCCGCTGCTGGCGCTGCTACCGCCCAGGCCCCGGTTCAGAATTACACCAGTTCGCTCGACATGCAGATTAACCCCAGTCAGGCCACTGCTCAGGAACGCGGTAAGCTTGCCATCTCCATGCTCATCGCAACCCCATTACCACCTGCTGACCTGGCTTCCATCTAGCCCAGTGGTGCAGCGCCGAGACCAACAGTTGCTCGCAGCTCTGCGGTAACACCGAGTCTAAGAACGACTGCTCTGCTGTAAGTTGTGCTGCTATTCGAACTCGTTCCCTCAGCGAAACCCGGATGGCTTTTCTAACCTGGCTCCACAGACTGACCTCAAGTACAACTGCCTCTGCTCCAACGGCAGCGCTCCTGGCCTCCAGTACTATTCCCAGACGATGCCCACCTTTATCTGCCAGAAGCTCTTTGACCTCTGCAACACCCAGAACGTCGGCAACGCCAGGAACCAAGAGGCCTGCAAAACCAACATCATGTCGCACTGCGGTACCCTGGACCCTACTAAGGCCTCCACGGGCGGCTCCAGCAGCAGCAGCAGCACTTCCGGCTCTTCCACCACTGCCTCCTCCAAGGCTACCAGCTCTGCCGGTGACAGCGGTTCCGCCTCGACGACTAGCAGCAGCAAGGCCATTGCTGCTCCCACCATGGCCGCCGGCCAGGGTATCGCCGCTGCAGCCGCCGCCGTCGGTGTCTTTGCTTATCTCATTTAAGCTTTGCGATTCGCAACCAATGCTGAGCAGCCTGGCTTGGCTCGGGGTTTTTTTATTGCCGGCCCCATAACCAGTTCACTTCTCTGTACCGATTACCAAACCAGTACGCCTTTCGGCCTTGACGATTTATTTCATCGACGACGCAATACCTTGACGAAACAAAAAAAAATGACGGAATGATGAGAGGGCTGGGGGTGATATGTCTGGTGAGCCCTGGGCTAGTGCTATCACACTGCGCCTGGTTGTACTGTACTGCACCATTTCTCTCGAGCCCTTAGATGAGGCAAGGACACGAGTCAGCTTAGTGCAACAAAGGGAAGCCGCGAGGTTGGAGAGTCGAATCTTATTATTCTGTTTCTGCGGGCGTGTTTTTTTCTCATGATTTCATAGCAAAGGCGAAGGGAGTAGGCAGATACTCTTAATTAATTTAGAATTACCATACCACCGTTTACACTTGTTGCAATGTGAAGCTAAATATCTATTGTCTGATACTTGTAGTCAAAAGCTTGCCTATTCTGGATTTGCTGGACATGATTGACAAACGGTGTGGGGGTGCTTGTCGATCGCCACGCTAGCATCACGACGTCCCGCCAGCTTTACGACATGCATGTGGCTGAGCCAAGACGAGTGCACCCAAAATGTCAGACTTGATTCATGTATGTACATAGCACAGACATGTTTTACAGCATTCAATCTGTAGCTGGTCATCAACGTCCTTGATCTTGTCTTGATACCATCGATATCATTGATGTTGCCTTTATTCAGTCAATCATCTTTGGTCTTGCTTTACTTTGCAAAAAGTAAGATCCCTGATGTTGTCTTTATTCCAGCAATATCCTCAATCTTGCCCTTTTTGAAATCAAGATTCTTCATCTTTCCTGTCTTTGTTCAATCATCGCCCTTGTATCTTGCATTCATATTTAATCACAAGATTATCCCCTCTCTCCAGATTTTATACTGCGCCAGCTGTCGTCGCCATTAAACATTCTCCTCTCGTGTCGTTTCCGTCGTTTTCATTCTCTTCTCCCTCCCCAGACTGTTCAGCCACACAACCCTCCTAATCACTCTCATCGCCATCGAGCGCCTCGTCCGGCTCCTCCCTCTGCGGCCTCTCCTCCAGCGCATCCTGTGTCTCCTCACTACTATCCCTCCCTTCTCCACCCTCCTCTTCCTCCTCCTCCTCCTCCTCCGCCTCCTCTTCTTCTTCCTCATCTTCTTCCTCCCCTACCTCTTCCTCTTCCTCCTTTTCATCCTCGTCCGTTTCCTCTACCGCATCCTCTTCTGCGTCCGTCGTCTCCTCCTCCGCCGCGGGCGACGCATCCACGCGAGCCTTTTTGGACCGCGGCGCCTCGTCACGGTTCCCGTTTGAGGCGGGTGCTTTTGAAGCGGTCGTCGCAGCAGCAGCAGCAGCAGCGGTAGAAGCGTCGCCGCCGGCCATGTCGGTGTCGTCTTCGTCGTCGTTGGCGCCGGTTGGCTTGGTGGCCGCCTTGACTTTTTGGCGGTAGGTGTTGCGCTTGTCCGTCTGGATGGCGTTGAATTCTGAAGCAGCGCGTCAGTAAAAAAAAAAGGGGAAGAAAATGGCACCCTCCTTGCGATTCGGAATCACCCCCAATATGACAGTCAAGGCGTGCGCATGCATCGTTCTCGTTTCCGTGTAGCCCTCCTTCCAGTAAATTTGTTCCGTGGACAAAAAGTTTTCGTGGCGGGGGGTTCTTTCCATCTCGGGGCAAACGTACTCGCAAATTCAGCCTCAAGTGGCTCCCTTAGGAAATCAAACTCAATCTCCTCTAGTGCTTTAAACACGTCTGCCGGCATAATCGTCTTTTTGTTCGCATTGAGCGTAATCTCATTCGCACTGTTTCCCAACTCATTAGCCGTTGGCGTCCCTCCTTTGCCCAACATCCCACCGAGACAGAAGAAGAGTCATACTGCGCCGCGAGATAGCTGATGAACACGGTCGTACTCTTGCTCATCGCCATGATTGCGTTTGCTTGGATCTGCGTGTTGGCCGGTAGCACGCCCTTGGCAAGCCGTGTGATGATGGACTTGGGCAACATCAGGTCCTCAACCGTCATCTTTTCATTCTCCGCCGCCGTCGTCGCCGCCGCCGCCTCTTTGCCCTTTTTGGTGCCTGTTGATCCTTCAGTTATAGACTTTTCGCGGTCCGCTTGCGTCGTCGCTGTTGACAGGGCAGCTCCGTCGACGGCGTTGGTTTGTGAAGTGTCGTCGGCGCTGGCGGCGACGTCTCGGCCGTCGCCCTTGTGCGCGTCTGATTTGCGCGTCGGCATTATGCGTCTACTATCTGTGTGTATGTGTTGTTTTGTTATTCCTGTCGGGTTCCGTGTGTGTATGAGTCTCCTTTCGACGCGGGAGCTCTTCCCAATTCGGAGTCGTCGTTTTGAGTGACGGAAACGTCACAATTTCTGGGAGTTGCGGGTAGTCGTCGTTTATTATCGTATCAACTCTTTCGGTCCCAGTACATCAGTCATCTGATAATGGTCAAGGTAGACGTCAGTCAATCCGGAAGTAGTAATGGTGGGCGGAATGTTCAGAATCGGTGCCTTTGCAAAGTCCAATCCTTTTGGCGGCGCGTGTCTGTCACCCGAGGGGACGCGTTTTTGCCAGCCGACTCCACATTTTCGCATTGTCTGACCACCACGCGTAGAGTGGTTCAAGTCACCTCGGCCGGCGCAATGACGGAACCGAGCCGTGTATCATTTGCATGAAACAAAAACAAGGTCGTTCGTCGCTGAATAAATAACCATTGTTCAGATGAAAGTTTCTACATCAGACGATAATGCTATGCTTGGAACCAGTCAGCCAAACGCGGGGTGCATCCATGCCATGTTCCACTACAGCCTCATGCTGTCAGACATATTACATGCATATAACACAACGTCATGGGTCAAGGTGCAGGTTACGCAACATCAAAGCAAGCCCTATACGCCACTTTCATCATAACTTTTACGATAGAGTTGAATGGGTTTCATTGAAATATCCTTGCAGCTAGCCGTAGTCTTGCTGACTGTCGTGTTCTTCGTACGCATCTGCTCTAAACATACCATGCTGAGCCCTGCTCTAACATGAAGCGGCAAATGCGCTAACCTCATGGTCCATGCATGAGGATATCCTTGATACTTTCCAAAACTCCTCCAGGGTATATCCAGCCATTACGTACATCATATCGATATTCAGCGTTAGAAGCAAAAGAAAGGAAAAGCGAATATGTTTCGGCAACAAAGAATAACAAAGCGAGAAAGCAACGTTGACAAGTCTTGTGTCATGACAGACTTATTGCTCTTTGAGAATGCCCTTGTCCACTTCAGGGGCTGACAAGTCCGAGCAATTAATATATCTGCGTCAAAACCTTGCTTGCACGGGAAAGACCCTGTTCATTGAACCTAGCCTTGTTAAAGTGGTCGTATGACATCGCCTTGAAAGCCAAGGCCATTTGCCGTTTCAACAGGCTGAAGATGCAAAGCTGGGTCGCCGACCGACAAGCAGGGTTCAACGTTGTGGGTTACGCACCCTACAAAATGAATGGTCAGGTGGACGTCATTCAGCGTAAATAGTCGCCGCTTTCGTCAAGGGAAATGAAGGGGCTTTCGAGACTGCCCAAACATGAGATTTTCGTGGCATCATGACCCTCTCTCAACCAATGGCTCGTCCAATCTCAGACTTGTGGAGTGGTCGTGGTGAAAGCCCACCAAGAAACATTTCGTCATCAAAGGATGCTCTTGGCGGCTTGATAGGGGTTGAGTAGGCAATGCTGTTTTTTGAGGCCTGGTGCATGGATCGGCTTCGATTTCGAGTAAAGGTCTCGGTAGAGCGGCGTGGCGGCGTGGCGTCGGGCTCAGCGCGATACCAGTAGTCATGCGAGAGCCCGCGGGAAAGTGATCGTGTGCTCCAAGCACGGTTGTGGCGGACCGTTCCCGACACTGGTGGTGGCTTGACAGGGCGTGTCTGTCGTTTGGGCTGAAGAATGAAAGCATCATCTCCCGGAATAGTGTCGTCGGTCAAGCCAGGTCGGGCGTTGGGCGCGCGGGCGACCACCGGTGTGGTGGGACTATCGACGCTGACGCAGGAAGGTGAGATTGGGTGTAGTTGCTGATCCTCGGAGAAGCGAGACGGCGGCGTGTTGTGATAGACGACGATGCTCGCGGATTTGTTGGACGAGACTGAATTGCTGTGTTGATGTGATTGCCCTTGCTCGAGAACATCAGACTGTTCATCCTCCTTGTCGACTTTCCAAGACTGAATTTCCTCCTCGCCAATGGGAGTGATGCCTCTGCGGAAGAAACGTGCCCTGCGCCTTTGAAGCTTGTAGCATACCACGACGCCCAGTATGAGAACCGCGACTCCTGGAATTACCGAGGCGAGGATGATGGTCAGGTTCCTGTCGGTAAAGTGAAGGTCGCTCATTCTGACTGTGTAGGTAACTTTGGATGATGATACAGGATCAAGTTATGGCGGAAATTGTAGTTGGGTAGTGTCAGTCCATGTAGAATGCTGGGCAATTGGACCCCTCGCAGTGTGAAGAGCGGTCAATAAGGATGCCCGATAGTCGAGAAAGAGAAACGATTGACGTGAAAGCGATTGACTGGGATTGATGTTCGACAAGTGCGAGTGGCAGGATGTAAGTGCCGCTTGGATTAGAAGAGAGTCGGCATAAGAAGTGTAAAAACGGGGACGAGATATCTATAAACAATGACGGTCAGCATTGTGTGGTAGTAGCCCTCAGCGAAGGCGCAATTAGAGGCCAAGGTGAGCAAGTGAGAGCCCGAGCAGAACTGTCTGATTGATAAACATGGGAAGGAATAGGCTTACGAGACGTTGCAGGATGCTGATCAATGAGGCCAAATTTGCCCTGGCAAGCGGACCAAGGCGAGAAGGGCAAGTCTCGGGAACGGGGAGGATGGGGAGAATGGCGTTGTTCTATATACTTGATGAGGGGGCAGAGACAGACTCGTCAAGGCGGACGGGGCGGCCCATCGTGGACACCATCTCAACCACTGTTAGCGGGGACGGCAGTAGACGGCAGTGAACGTGCGTGGGCTAGTCAGGACGGGTGCAAGGTACATACATGTAGGGATTAGAGGGATTAGAGTACTCCATTCCATCGACAGGTGACAGGCAGGCTCATACGAAGGAAGCATAACAAAGTACCCAGCAGGCTGATGCTGCACGTCTTGGAGCTGGCGACGGGCCACGGCAAAAGAGGCTTGGGCGCTCGGTACTGGAAGAGTGGCAGGGGGGGAGGGGGTCAAGTGGTGGAGGAGCAGAGCTGCAGGTGTGCTGTCCCAACTAACGGTGCAAGCGTGACGCACAGGCAAAATGGAAAAGTAATATGGCGTATGGGTTGCAGGCGTTTTGGTGTGGCAATGTGGTTGAAGAGAAAAGCGCCCATGTTTTGTGAGCACCAGGGGTAGGGGTCATGACAGTTTGCAGTTTGGCTACTCGTGAGTCGTGAGAGTGGTGGTGGTGGTTGGTGGTGATGGTGATGGTGGTGTGGAGAAGAGCGACGGGCGCGGCGCGGGAACTGGTTCAGAGCCACAAAGCCAAGCAAGCCACAGCTAAGCACGTTTCGAGCACCGCATTCTGTCGTAATAATGCTAGTTATGTAGTTACGCATACATACTTGATAATTTAGTACTTAGTAAGGCGGTCGGTGCGCAATGTTTGGCTTGCCGTTTTCTCGTCTGAGATTCGAGTCCTTGCCTGGATTGGTATTTATTATTAGTGGCGCGAGTTGCACAACAGTGTGTTATCGACAATTGTCCGTATTATCCGCTCCATGTACAATGCTACCCGCACAGAAACCTGCTGCAGTTGCACTGGGCATGATTGGAACCACACGCCGGATTTTAGTCTCAAGTGCGTCGACTGTCACCGCCAGTGCTGTTGGGCAGCAGCGGGCGTGTTTCTCTACCTACCTACCTAGCCAAGCTGTTTGTGATGGACCAGGGTTCACAAGCTGGCCATCATGCAGGCGACCAGCGAGCGATTGGCGCCCCGAGACTGACAGTGGCACGGCACTATTTACTCCATCAGCCGCGATACTAGGCCTCCAAGTCAGGAACGAGAAACAGACTGCTTTTCCAGCCACACTAGCCTGGTACTAGGTGACGGCAACGCGGAACCTGATGACCAGAATCATGGCTTGCTTGGTGTGTGCTTCCTCTCGTCTTGCCTCAGATATTAATAGCTACGAATATACGGATTAGGCGCCCAGAGATAATGTTTCGTCGCTGCGGAGTATATCCGCTCTCTTGAAGACTCCACATTCGGCGCAGCTTGATGGGGAAAGGTGAGATGGGTTACAACGACTCCTTGCAGTAATTGACAAAAAAAGTCTTGGCTGCAGTCTCGAGTGTCCAGCATTAGTGACGCTTCAGCTAACTAAGACTGTACATAGGTAAGCTATTAATACTCTGTAGAGCAGCGTGCTCTTGACTAATGTCTGCCGCCTGTCCTTCATGATAGCTAGATAATCGAGATGCCAAGGAATGGACATTGTTCTAAAGGTAAATCAAAGCTTCGCCATGTTCCGTCCGACCAGGACGATGATTTGGAAGCCGAAAGCTGGCTATTGCGCCGTGATTCGCGTCGCTGGTAAATAAAAGGGATCAATGTCTGAGACTAGGCGAAACAGGCCCGGAGAAGTGAGACCGGATTTTCTCTAGCCATTTGCCATCTTTGCTAACCCTGGTAAAGAAAAGGCGAAGAGAAAAAGAAAGCATATCGGTCAGTACAGTACCAATGCACAATGCGTTGTACATGCAAATTTGTGCGACGGCAAGCGAGCGATCGAGGGCGATTCGGGTCAAGGCAAACGGATATAATAGATAACCAGCATTTGCGTCAGGTCGCACATGCTGCAAGCCCGGTTCGAGTTGTTTTACCATCAGTCTGATGAACATTGGCTCAACATTGACAGCTATGCACCCACGATACGACGGCGTGTGCAACAAAATGCGAGTTAGGGCCTCAAGGCGACAGCTGGATGCCTAAAAGGTCAAATGTGAGCAGCCATCCGATCTAGCTTGGTGGAGGAGCGGAGGAGGAAGTGGTGCAAACACAGTGAGATAGCACAGTGAAGTGAAACGACGTACGGTGCGACCGTTTGCCAGTGACCTTTGGTGGCCGAGCTCGCCGTACTGGGTGCATTTGAGCTCGCCTCGAACTAGGTGCCTTTGATACTATATGAATTTCATTGACTACAGGTAATTCGGAGTAGCACTATGGCACATCTTTGAGAGGGCTTGCTCTGGATTACTTTTCGAGGGCCACAACAGTTGGCGCAAATGGGCTTGCATTAATAATATTAGGCTTCTTGGGTGCGTCAGAGCTAGGTACCTTATTAGCAGGCTTGGCAGCCACAGCACAACGCTGGCCAGCTCCACTGTGCCTAATAACTTAGGTAGGTACCTAGTAATCCGTACCTCTCGAGCGCCTCGCCAGAGCCACCACGACCACCACCGTCACTCACCACCACCACGGTCACCACCACAGTCACCAGAGCCACCTCGCCAGTGCCACCATTCTACTCCGTACACCTCGAGCAGCCTCGCCAATCTTGTCCCCCATTTCTGACACGCTTTGACTCTTTCGTCCAGAGGCGCTTGCTTGCTTTCTTTCCTCTTGTCTCGTGCCTCTTTGTCTCCCGGGGATTTCAGAGACATCGCCGTGCGACCCTATCTATCTCAGACATTGAGCACTCACCAGAAGACATCGCGTAACTGTCTTTTAGGCCTTCTCTTTCCCCAACGCTGCATGACAGATGTCACATATCATCAACATCTGCCATACTCGACGCAATGCCACTCGTCTGGCTTTCAAGCGCCGGTCCTGGCTGCCCACCGCCCAGACGCCCAAACGCAAGTGGCTACTACATGATTGCACCGCTCGCCCAAATCGATCAGCCACATGGACCGAAAATGACGCTGGCCAATAAATCTTGTCATTCATTTTGTGTGCTACTCTGGCATCAGGCATAGTAGCTAGCAGCAGACCATGGTCGCCAACGGTATACGGCATATAGGTGCGCCAAGTATCAGTTGACTACTCTGTCTTTTCTACACTGGTGGACTGACCTATACAGACCTTGGCCTAGAGTGTCTTCAGCCAGCAGTTGGCGAAATCGAACAAAAGTAAATACTCAAAGTTAACTTATGCATGGATATACTCGCAATCCACAGCGACAGCCGGTTCGGATTCCCGTATTCGGGGCGCTCAACGGTCAAACTAAGCCTGGTGTTACCCGGTCGATTTCGCCCAACACAACCCGTCTTGAGTGACACGACATACTCATCTCCATCACTCAACATCATGTTACGCAAACTTAATGGGTGGAGGTGACAGATGTGCACTTACACAGTCGACAGCCTCAGCCGCTGGCGTAAAGCTCGCTTTTCCGTGCAGAGTGTTGCTGTGGCTTTTGATCGGCTTCCGCACAAAACCAGTCCTCGCCATCTTCAGGTTTCGCCGACCTCAAATTGGCACACCTCCGTAAATTTATTTACGGATCATGATTCATATCTTCGACTGGCTCTGTCCGCAACGCACACCTCTCCTCTGTCTTCCCCACACCACCCAAGTCACGATTCAACCGAGCGCCACCGCCGCCTCAACACTAAAACAACAGCTATTCGTATACGGAATAAACGGCCTGCAGGCTTGGCTACCCCTGGTTGAGTTGATCATGTGCAGCATCGCCGACACCATCTTTCTGCGGGTCGTCCTGCGGCCTTTATTTCCCAGAATGTGGACGGAAGTGGAAGCAATGGATCATGCCAACGCTGATTGATTGTGTGGGGATGTTTGCGCTCGTGGTCACTTTTACATGATTCGCTCGACAACTTCACCGCAACTTCCTTTTTTGATTGACCAGACCGTTGGTGGTGCGGTTCAGCCCACAAGTCATGCAAGGGCCGATTCGTCTGCAAGGTTGGACTCAATTCGCAAAAAGAGACAGCAAGCAGCCCTTCAGTTACCGAAAAGCGCCTCCCCGAACCTGCCGTCGGCTATCACACCTGCAAGGTACGGATTTACACAAAGAGTTTCCTCGAGGCACACAAATCGGCCATGTCATGTCACCTTGCCCGAAATGATTGACCACATCAAAAAAGCTAGTCATTTAATTTCAGCCTCGTTGCTACCACTCCTAGTCAAAAACAACACAGCTACAAATAAATGGCTCGCCACCCTGGCATTTCAGCTCTTGAAACACGCCAGTGGTCAGTCATGCGGGGAAGCTGCAGGAATCAACCAGTATGACTTGCAGCGGCATGCTTATACATGACTTCAACAAAGTAATGATCCCAGGTTGCATGTAGCTACCAGTATAGTTAATATTTCCGCTCACCAATGCGAGACGCGCGCGCGCATTGTAAGTTACCTAGGTGATTTCCCGTGTGTGTCGGGTGCTGACTTGGGCGCCACGAGCGCCATTCGGTCACGATTCTTCCCGCCCGAGCTTAGTCTCACGGGGACAAATGACAAATACACAGAAAGTCGATAGTCCCCGATGGCTGAATGTAAGTCCAGGCGTACCTAGCAGACTCGGAGAATAGTTTACGAATATAGCAGCCTGCCTATGGGGCAGAGTTGTTCGCGCGCGTGAGCCCGGCCCCCTCCACAAACTCAAATCCATCATGGCTCTTTTTGTGCCCGCAGCCGCTCCCGCGTCGACCCAGGGACGGGCCGCTTGGTCGATGTCCAGTTGTGTGAGATCAAAAGAACAGTGTTTCTAATATTTATTAGCGCAGCAGAAAAAGGTGCCTGGTGTGAATCAATCGGCGGGTTGGGCCCTCGATCTGCTGTACCCCGATAGTTCGGCATGCCGTTCTTCACGGGCTCGCGGACGCTCGATTTCGTTGTCCAGCCTGGGGCAAACTAGATGTGACAGACGCTCATCATGATATGCACGTCTCTGCTTCACAACTTTAGCGCTAGGCATCCTTGGGACAGGAAATTGGACGGCTCTCTAACCAGAAAGGAGTACAGAACGCAGCCATTACGTACAGGCACTCCAGATCGCGCAGCAAAGATGGTCCCTGTGCAGATGAAGTCACAGAATGGCCCGATACACATTCGCGTTGCGACGCTACCCCTGGCACAGTCTCGACCCAAAGCTTCACGACCAAGAGGCTCCAATTCTCAGTAATAAGGAATTGAAGAAGACAGAGACGAAAGAAGCAATTCAGCGGCTCGACGGTCAATGCGCTTTAAACCACGGCATGACCGCTGCTCCCGCGTTGTCCGTGCGTTGAACCCTTTCATCAAACCGCAGTCGAAATCTGGGGATTTGGCTCGCGCGGCGCCTCTTCTGACATGATCTGTTAATAGCCTGCATCAACCCTAGCCGGACTCAGCAAATTGTTCCAGACACAATCGAAAGGAATTAGCTGCCGCGCGGTGAAGACAAGATGCAGTGCAGCGGCCGCAACTATATGCTCGGAGCGATTGGCGGAAGCTCGATTTTAACCACACCGCAATGCCATGAATGCTGAAGGAACGAGGAAAAATGCTATACTGCAGTAGCTTTAGTCACGAGACATGCTCTCTGCATCCCATCATAGTCTGCTGAAACAGGTCCAATTGCCGGCGCGAAACCAGCAGACGTCGAATCACATTAGCCTTTTGGCGCTGTGGGTTGTGCGCCAGCATCCTAAACTGGCAAGCATGCAGGAGGGATTCGACAAAGCAAGTTACGCGACCTTTTGCACATTCATCATCAACGAGAGCTGGCCTCGGTTCCCGAGCCGTGGGGCGATGAAGCTGAGCCAGGAGCCGTAGTCGCATCCTCGGACTGGGATTGGCTCAGCATCGAAACGTAGCTTATTCATGCACGCAAGGTGTGGACATGCTGGACGATCGACAACAAAGGAGAGAGGACGAGACCAAAAAAAAAAAAAAAAAAAAAAAAAAA
>JAAHCF010000832.1:0-14641 GCA_038367545.1 Beauveria asiatica | reverse complement strand
TCTACTTCCCTTTTCGTTTTCGAAGAATAAACTGAAAAGCGGTATATGCAGCTCAAGTGAACTTTATGGTACCCAGGCTCCGCTTCAGTGTCGTGCGTGGAACTGCCGAGTCAGTGGTTACGGCTGTCGCGCATAGCCCAGCGTATCCTAGGGAAGCCAATGCAAAGCCTCAAGTAAAAGTAGAAAAATAGAGGCAAGTGGCGGCGGCTTCGATGATGTTGTCGCAAATAAAAGTCGCAGATATTCGTGCAGACCGCTGAATGTGATTGGCTTCACCGGGTGCAGGGTACTTGAGTAGGTAAGGCGGTTTAGTGTTTAGTTGCAACACCAACCGCTGCTGCGGCTGTAAATTGTAAAGCTCTCTACAGAAAAGGCAAGCGGATTGTATAACGACCAATATTATTAGAACTATACCTGTGTGTTAAGAAGATTGCGAGTTTTCGTTCAGCAATCGTACAATCTCCGTGCATTCGATAAAGACCAAGCTTGGGTGAAATGCACGCATACAACAGAGTATATTATATTAGTCTATGAGACTGGGAAAGGGGCCCCATCCTTCAACTCATATCGTTCAAAGTTATTCGTGCCTCTGCTGCTCAGCAACAAGAGACTCTCTGCCATGTTCTTTGCCCATTTTCTTCAGATCGTCGACTGTTTAGAGAGTGGCGGCATCGGGCAGGCTGACGGTGTCGGCGTTGAAAGGAACGATGTTGCCGTTGCCGTCGGTCATGGCGGGAGTCTCGACAGTGACTGAGTTCTCGTCGGTCGCCTGGCGGGGAGCTGCCACAGGAAAAAAAGGTTAGCAAAGACGCTTCTGTCATTGTTTACATTCTCGGCCGTGCAGCCCCTTGTACGGCTTTGACTTACCAATAGGGTTGGCCACGACGGCGGCAACCAAAGCAAAGAGAGTAATGGCAGTGAATTGCATGTTGAAGGATGTGGGTAGAATGAAAATGTATATAAAAAAAAAGAGAATTAGAGAAGAGACGAACGAATGAAGAACGACTTTGTTGATTGAAGAAGAATGGGCCAACAAGATAAATAGATGACTGTCTAAAGGAACAAGACTTGATTAATATATTCTACATCTGTACACGTCGCGCGATTATGCACGAGGGCACAGTTCGAGCCATTGTATGCCTTCACGGACCGTATCTGCGGCTCGGAACTTGGACGAGCCGTCGCCATGTGCCAAGGTTGACAAAAAGACCAGGCCAAAACCAGCCGATGTCGAGACCAGACCACGACCGGACTCGAGATGACAAAAAGGGACCCCCCCCCCCTTCCCCTTCAAAAGCAAGTACCTCAAGAACCAGGCTGTGCGGGTAGCAAGTCTAAAAAAATCCCCAAACCAGCCCTTGTATGCCCGTCAAGTTTCAAGTCCGCCACCCCAGGCGTTATGCATGGCCGGACAGCGAACAAGCTTTCCTGGCTGCGAGATTGGACATGGGGGGACCGGGGCTTGACATCTGAGTTGATGTGTGAGAGGTGTAGATTAGATGGCTTGTACGTGTATGATGCCCGTTATGGAGGCGTTCGAGGCCCTCGCCCGGTTCAGGCATCTAGAAAACCTGAATCAGCCCGCGGAGCATGTGAAACGCAGGCGTGCTTCACCTGATGCCTTGGGACCACAGAATGCCGGGAGCCCGGGCCCAGAGGTACAGACGAAATAGATTTCAAATGATTTCGTTTTACGAGGAAGGGTTTGGGGGGGGGTTTGTTTTGGAGAGGGAGGAATGTTATAAATTGCCTCTCGGGCCGTGCTGCTCCAGGTTTTGTACTTGGTATCATCGTCGTGTTGATCGGCATCTTTGGGACCGGGCGCAGCTGGAAGCGTCTGGTGTGATTGAGACTAAATCTGAGACCAAAAAAAAGTACGAAATTGACTAATGATATCTTGTCCAATCAACATATTTCATCACTTATTACTGCTTTGAACAAAGTTGGCGGATTATACTGCGTAACTGGCAGTAAAGCCGTAAGCACAGTGTGCCAAACTGTGCTGACAATGGTGTAGTAGAGCAAGCTTTACCGGGGAGGCACCCACCACCACACACCTCGGCCGAATCTAGAGCCATGATGCATCAGAATTTTTCAAAGGAAAATCCACAGGTTCACTGCCAAGTGGCCTTTTCAGTGCGAGTTTAATAGCTCGACCAGCTATGAGCGGCGATGCATCGCAGGGTTCATGATCAAGGTGGAGCCCCAGTGACATTCTCGTGCAGCCTCTCTTTTCCCCTCTTTCTCCCCGCAGTGCTCCCCTCCCCCCCGTCGTTCTGTTTGCATTCAACTCTCTCTCTCTCCAAACACACACGAGTCCGGGGGAAAAGAGAAGCTCAACGACCTTGCAAATACCCGGCGGTCGAGAGCCTCCATCTTCTTCCCTGTGCTCCCGGATTTCAGCTCTATAGAAAATCAAAAAAAAAAAAAATTCTCTCTCGCTTTTTGCCCGCGTCTTCTTCCGTTTCCTCCCGTGCATCTAAAAAAGTTTTGGGCACCAACTCTCCAAAAAGCCATGGCTACCGTCCAACACTGCCTGCTCTGCTTCGAGACGCTCGACGCCGCGCTCAACAAGACCAAGGCCCTGTCTCTAGACGAGCTGCAGGCGTCGTGGGCCGTCTACAACAGCGCAACCGCCCCCGCGTTGGCCTTTTCGCCCAAGGACCCTGCGCTGCAGCGCGTGGCCGCCGACAGCGATTCCGCCTCGGCCTCGTCCTCGTCGACAACCTCGATCGGAACCTCGACGCCCGCCACGTCCGCTTCCTCCCTCACGCCCGCCCCCGTCACCTCTGCGCCGCTCTTTGTCACCTGGAACACCCTTGACAACGCCAACGACGACGACGAGGCCGACGGCGAGGCCGACAAGGACGCCGTCTCGCTCCGCGGCTGCATCGGCACATTTGAGAGCCAGCCGCTCGCGTCCAGCCTTGCCGAGTACGCGCTCATCTCGGCCCTGCAGGACACGCGGTTCACGCCCATTTCCAGACGCGAGCTGCCGTCGCTGCAGGTCGCCGTGACGCTGCTGACCGACTTTGAGGAGGCGGCCGACGCGCGCGACTGGGACATTGGCACGCACGGCATCCGCCTCTCGTTCCACGACAAGGGCCGCCGCTACGGCGCCACCTACCTCCCGGACATTGCCGCCGAGCAGGGCTGGACAAGGGACGAGACGCTGTTTAGCCTGGTGCGCAAGGCCGGCTGGACGGGCAGCCGCGCGCGATGGACGGAGCTCGACCTCAAGGTGACGCGGTACCAGGGAAAGAAGCGCTCGCTGAATTACGACGAGTACAGGGCCTGGAAGGATTGGGCGGCGAAGCAGGCATAGACGGGGAATGTCTCGGGCTTTTCTTTTCTCGATAGAGGATAGAGTCGCTGATTGTGGATTTTTTTCTTGTTTTTTTTCTGTTTGTTTTTTTACGACATGTATTTGACATTTTGACGTGTTACTTTCGGGCGTTTAGGAGTTGCAAGCACATTGTTGATTAACATCGTGTCAGCAACACAAATGCATGTTCGGCTACAGGGGCGAGAAGCACCCCCCTTCATGCCAAGCACGCCAAGCCGGCAGATTCCATCATTTCATTTCTTAGATTCTTTGGCTCAAGATGAGCATAATAAATACGTACACGGTCTACTTTTGATCTACAAAAACGCATAATATCGGTGTGGCGCCGACATATCAAGCACCACGCCGTTGGGATCAGGTATCCGGAACAGGGGCTGCGGGTGACGGCACGGTGGTCAAGTGTTGGGCATGAGCCTCTTTTACTGTCTAATTCCAAGTCATCCATCGTTTATGTCGTAGTAAATGTGAGTTGAGGAACCTTTCATGCCTTTGCAGGTAGGTAGTGGGTGGTTGGACGGGCCGTAGCCACACCCGCTTTCACAAGCCCTTGGCCGCGCACGTCGCGCACGGCCGCGCCACGGCGTCATTATTATCCAGTCATTACTTGTTTGGGATTTAGCTATTGCCGCCGGTGCCTCAACGCAGCTATTTAGTCGGTGACGCTTCTTTTGGTAGGTGTCAGATAATTACTATAGTTGATCAGGCTTGATCAAGCTCATCCCACGGCATCAAGCCATTCCACCCTTTGCCAAGGCACCCCGATCACTGCCAAGCCTGCCAAGCCTGCCCGTCCTGATCGCGGCCAACTCGCCGCATCTACAACGGTCTCCTCCCACTCTGGAGTTAGCCGCAATCACTTGCCGCTTTTCTCAATGGGTACCTTCTTCCCCCTTGCATATCATATTTCGCCAAGAGAGCGGCGGCTACGCGGCTTGCAGCAGTGCATAATACAGCGAGAGAAAGTGGCGAGCTCGACCTGAACTAGTACAACGGCGCAGTCATGGTAGCCACCAGGTGGACGTTTCAGACAAAGAGAAAGATTGCGCGGGGCAAGAACGAATCAGTATTATAATCCAAGGTGAAGTGGTCCATGAATCAAAAAGTTATCGTTAGAGTTGCAGGATTTACCGATTGCTTACAACTGGGGCTGACGTGAGCCACATGGCAACAAGGCGAAACCACACTGGTCGATTGATAATGGAAAATAACAAAGAAAAAGGGAAAGATCAACGGCAATTGCGTAGAAAGCAAGTTTCATTGCCGGTGGGATCCAACAAGGTGCAAGCGGCCAGAGGACCACCGGACTTGGCGACAGCGCCGTCCCTCGTTCAACATGACAGAACAGACAGTTTGAGTATGACGCGTAACGCAGGTACAGAAATGGCGGCTAATGAATCTTGATCATCTAATCAATTAAGCTTTTCCTCTACTCGACAATACAGCGTCATGGCTCTCCGCTCCTGTTTGAAAGGGCACGCCGATAACAAGCTCAATGTTGCATCCGACGGCAAGCTACCTTGTTCTTAGTTCAAACTACGGATGCTACCTTTGCCAAAACGGGCAAGACAGAAAGATTGGCAACGATGGCAATAAGCTTCTCTCCGAGGAGATGTGTTTGACTTTGGGTTGGCCAGCTAAACTAGCGTGCCAACAGTAGGGGACTTGCCGTATCTGCGATATCCTGACTGGGGTTTTTCTTTGTAACGTTTCGTCATTCTACCAGTACGGCTAGTAATTTGGGCTTCGAAACTACGGATACCTCGCGAGCTAAACATGGTGACAACAACGGCACCCGAGATTCCGAGAACTTGTCTCTGATGAATAGGTTCTGAATTACGTAAAAGGTCGTCTCGACATGGATAGCCAGATTATCTGATTGGTTGTGACCCTTGAAGCAAGTCTATGATTCACTCTTCAGCTTGCCGCTGCACTATATTGAGGCAATCGTTAGCTTTGCCGCTGCGATCTTCTGCATCAATCTTGAGCTTGCTTTGCAGTACTCACTTCCCGCAACTCATCAACTCCATACCGCGCTCTTCAGCCCCCTTTTCGCGGTCTTCAGCCCCTGTAGTGGTACTCCTCAGCTCCCTTCCATACTTTCTGCAGCGTTCCAGCGCTTGTATTTGGTGGCTTGGTAGATCTTGAGGACCACCTGCCAAGATAGGAAGCTTCTTGGACAGCTCCCCACACTCGCCGGAATTATGGTTGCAATGTACAACTACCTCACTCTGCGCTACCTTGCTCCCGGAAAGAATCCAGTTATTGAAAGACTTTGATGTTTTTTTTTAAAGTTTTCCATTTCCGTATATAAACCTGCTAAATCACCCCGTGTTTTCTCCTCTTGCCAAACCACTTTGACAAATCAGTTCCTCTTACAAAATGAAGGCATCTATTCTGGCTATTGCCGCTGTTGCACCCTCGACCTGCCTGGCCGGCATCGGTAATTACTGGTCCATTTCGACGCCTGCCACAGGCCTCAAGGACATTACCTTTGGGTTTGGCGTCTCCGAGGCCGCCCACACGCGAGGCTACTACTTTGCCCAGCAGTACAATTTCCAAAATATCAAAGAAGTTAGCTACACGGGTGTCCAGCCTCAGACGGACGTCGACGGCAAGGCATCCATCCGCGGCGTCTTCTCCTCCTTCCAAAACGGCACCACCTCCAAGCACCCCAACTGCAGCGACGGCGCCGACGGCGGCGCCGGTGTCAGCTGCGCCGTCATTTTGCAGGTCGAGGACTTTGGCGGCCGGTTCGACTGCGTCATTGAGAATATCGGCGGTACCACGTGGCGCGGCACCTTGAAGAACAGCGCAACGGGCCAGTCGGCAGTCATTGGCGAGTTTGTCCAGCCAGACAATGCCGGCGGCATCGTCGGCAACCAGAGCGGCTTCCTGGAGTACTTTCTCGCCAACGGAAACCCCAACTTCAAGTGCTCCGACCAGTTCAAGACGCAGGTTGATTACTACTTCCCGACGTCCAAGACGCCGGGCGCCGGCAAGGGCACGATTCCCAAGCCTCACCAGTATGGCGACTGCATTGACGAGCAGGGATTCAACACCACTGCTGGCCCCAACTACTGGACCGTCTATAGTGGCTTCTAGGAGGATACCTGTCCTGCACACATAGCTAGTTTGAATATGGTGGATGACATGTTGAATAGAACAGACTGTTTCTCCGCGCATGCCAACTCTCACGAGCCCGCCATTTTTTGCCTCCTCTTTACAAATTCCAGTTGTTTTCAGCGTCCACGTGGTATCGTACAGCCGCCTCGGTCAAAATGGAGGTTGTGGTTATCTTGCGTATCCACAGTCCATGCGCAGCCGTATACGCGGCTTAAGTCCGCGGCAGCCCGCTCTGTGCAAGCACCTTGTGCTTAAATTATTATTAATCGTGTTTAGATCTACCCTCTTGATTTGGTTTCTCTTTGATTTGAGTTTTTAGTCATCCAGTCCTGCTAAAGGGTAGGAATAACTGCACCTTCAGATCAGCCTAATAAACAGCAATTTGATGATGATTTGCTCCGAATAATCAAAGACGCACCATAGGCTCACTATTCTTTACAAGAGTGCTTCTTCACAAAGACGGGACTACGTTGCGGCGAATACCTCGCTGAACATGGCATGCAGCGATAAAAGGCGGCAATAGGAACTGTCGACTGTATTTGTAGGCGCGCTCTTGCATGGGAATTGTAACAATAGGGACTGTGATTGGCCTGCATCTTGACTCATCATCAATCATGGCACTTACAAAAGAGTGCAAGTCAGCTGTTGATTATAATGAGAGGGGGGGCCCTGTTTTTCAGGTGCGGCGGCCCATGTTACTGTGATGGGCCGTGACAAGAGATGCGTCAGCCACCTGAAGAGAGGTGCGTCAGCCACCTGAAGAGACGCATCAGCCACCTGAGAAGAAAATAAAAAGAGAATGGGGGCTGCATGCAAAACATGTGCCATGATGATGATGCAGAGCACGGTCTTTTGCACACACACGTTTTGGCCAACGAGGCAGGGCCTGTTCTGTTTACGGAAAATCACTTGGGGGAGAATGAGACACTGGAACCGCCATAGTGGTTCACCAAAAAGTGGCCCTATAACGAACAAGCCCTAACAAATATAACGAAAAAAAAAGGCCCCGACAAGCAAGTGTCCCCTCCCTCTCCATGCGCCTTGCGGCCCTGCATCGGCCGATGTGTTCCAGCAGCGCCATTGTGCATTGAGACAGATGGCTTGATTTTCTTCTTCTTCTTTTTTCTTTCTTTCTCTCTTTTTTTTTCTTTTCTTTTTTTTTAGATTAGTCAAGTCATATGTTATTGTGATGTTTTTCTTCTTTTCCAAGCCAGAAGAAACGCCCGAGGCACTGGCCCAGAGTCTTGAAATCAGGCAAGACGCTAAAACAAAAGTAAGGGGTAAGCAAAAAAGACGACGCAAGGACTTTCCCCACGTTCTGTTGCACGAGATAGTTTTCTCTACGGAATATTTACTTGTTTTTTCCTTGTTCTCTTACTGGAATTATTGGAAAGCCTTGATGAAAAAAGCAATGTCAGTTGGTTCATGCAATTTACATCCGACATCAATACTTCATCTGCCAACCCACACCACCCCTGGACGCGACCCTGATTAGCGATGCTACTAATCTAATCTAATTTACAGGTAACTGACCAACGCCAGGGCCCTCTTACCACCCAACGGTCCATCGACACGCGAGATAAGAGTAATCTTCCTCGCTTGTCGTCTTTCTGATCACCAGCCAGTCTCGGCACTCAAATACCCCTGCTCTCTCTTTCTCCGTCCCCGAAACCTCCGTGCTTGAATTTCCCAGGCACTCGTCTCGCTTGTGCCTGCATCCCGCCGCATGACGCGTGCCGAGGCCGTTTCAACCGTTTTACTGTGGCAGAACGGAATCTATTTACACGTCGTCTCTCCCCCCACGCGCGTCTACCATTACAAACTTGCAAAAACTCCCTTCAACGACCAACAACTCCTTCTTACTGCCGCCAGGGCATGGCTTCCTACTACCAAATGGGACCGCCAGCGCCGCCGCCGCAACTGCAGTCTACGCCAGCTGTGCCCATCTCCATCACCATCTGCGGCGATGGTGGCTGCGGCAAGTCGTCCATCACGCTGCGCCTGGTGCGCTCGCAGTGGACGTCCGAGTACGACCCGACCATCGAGGACAACTACTCGGTGACGCGCCGCGTCGACGGCACCACCTACACGCTGTCGCTGACGGACACGGCCGGCCAGGAAGAGTACCGCAGCATGTGGGCGAGCTCCAACCTGGGCGCCGACGCCTTTCTCCTCGTCTACGACATCACCTCGGCCGACTCGCTCGACGCGCTGCAGTACTTTAACGACTTGATCGACATGGAGGCCGAGACGCGGCTAGACAATGCGGAGCGCGCGCGGCGCGCCGGGCTGGCCGGCGGCGGGGTGGATGTCGCGGGTGGTGGTGGTGGTGGTGGTGTCATGTCCAACGCGCGGCCGGCGCCGAGGGTCGTGCCTCCGGTCAAAATTGTTGCTGGCAACAAGTGCGATCTTCAGCAGAGCAGGCAGGTGCCGGCGGCGGTCGGGCTCGACTGGGCGCGCAAGCGTGGGTGCGGCTTCATGGAGACGAGCGCCCGGCTCGAGGTGAACATCGAGGAGACGTTTGCGCTGCTGGTCCGGCGCGTCATGGAGCGCAGGCAGCTCGCACAGATGGGCATCCTCGACAACACGGAGATGAATGCGCGGGGCATGACAAAACCCCTGACGCCGCTGCCGCACGAGCATGGCGCGGCGGCGCCCGAGAAGCGCGGCGGCATGGGGGGGCCGCGCATCACGGGCGAGCGCTTTGGGCGCGGGCAGGGCGGGTTCTGGAAGAGGCTGCGATGTTGGTGATGGGGGGGGGGTGGGGGGGGGGTGGCATGTTTTGTGCATTTTACATGGTTTCGGGACGAATGATGGTGTTTTACAGACACTGCCGCATTTTGGGGACGGTTGTGGAAACCTGGCTTTGCTTCTCCTTTTCATGACATCTTTTCATCTTATTTTTTATACCTTGGATTTGGAATTTGGACAGGACTTTTGCTTGCAGAGATACCAAGACTGCACAATCACGGCGCCACGGAGGAACAAAATCATGGGCGGAGGAATGACTGGGATTTATTCGGATAATGGACACGCACTTTTTTTCTTTTCTGGAATACGAAGGCCAATATGTATTAATGATGATGGAGCAATGAAGGCTATTTTTTTTTCTCGTTTTTTTTTTTGCGGATACCATCAAGTCTATATAGATGGAAACGACACTGGTTGTTGAACTTTGCAAGACCACGTCGTCCTTGGCCGATGATACATACTTTTTACCCCGTGTCGACTCACTACAGAAACATGATGGGTATTTTAGGGCTGGTTTAAATGCCAAAAGATGTCTGATGAAGGAATGCGTTGCTGGTAATCTTGACGATGGTTTTGACGTATTTAATGAAGCGCAAACAAAATGAGGCTTTTGCGGGTTGGTTGGCGGATGGGACAGGGCAAGGCGCGCGTCGGTGAGGGGCCAGCGGCGGCAAACGGGCAAAAGCGCTGTTTGTGTCTGGCAGAGAGGCACGGTAGAGTTGCATTTGTACTTGTTTAATATGTGCTGCATGTGTCCAGGATTACACCTATATAGCAGAGGAGGCTATCCAGCAAGAGAAACGTTGCATCTGGCCGCGCCGAAATAGAGGCACACGGCGACGCATGTATTCGTAGTGGTTGGTTGCTGCGGGCAATCTGCAGACGGGTCGCGTGACTGCGCCATGACTTTTTCTCTGCTTGGGATTGAACAAGCAGACGTGAATTCATTTTTTTTTTAAAAAAAAAAAGTTCATTTTCCGGCGCATTTTTCGCATTCTTCTCTTCTTCTTTTACTCCGGGGCATGTTCTGCGTCCTCGCGAGGCCCTACACGGTACACACACAAAAGGCTGGCGCCGCCGTGCCGGAGGCATCTCCTCTTTGGGCAGCCCCGGTCGCCGACCGCCGATTTTGTAAAAGTTTCAGCGCGAGGTCGGTCCGTGGCTGATGAGCAAGGTCAGACGGTGGTTGCACTTTCCGTCTCGTGCACCTAAAATAATTAATATGACCTCTGCCTGGTGGACGACTAGAACATGCCAACGAGCGGTCGGATGGATAATACAAATTCTGTTCGTTTTTCGTCTTTTGACGGCGCCAGCTATTTCGCCATTTACCGCCTGTATTAGGCCTTTGCCTGCCTGCGTGCCTCGCCATTTCGGCCCGCACCACTAGTCAGTCATCCGCAGCGTTGACGTGATTTGAGTTTTTGCCAGCTAAACATTGACGTCGAGCAGGGCCTCGAAAGGAACTTTCATAGAGAGACTTTCCGGGGGAAAAAAAAAATTATAGATCCCGTAAAAGGTACTCTCATTGACTTGAAAGGAATCAATGACAGACCGAGGCTAGCCACATAATGTGGTAACTATAGTCTATAGCTGTCCATGACCGCCGATAGTCCGTTGCTGTCGACCGCCAATGCGCAGCGGGACCTCGCTCAATGGCAGGCCTTTGTTTCTGCCTCATGGACATGTCAGTTTGCTCGTTAATTTTTTCCTCCTTCCTGCCGCGCCATTTAAAACTTTTTTTTTTTCTCTTCTTCTTCTTCTTCTTTTCTTTTCCTCACGCCCTTTTTCTTTCTTCCTTATAGTTTAACTCCCATAGTTACCGCCCAACGACAAGGAAACAACCTATTACGTGAATTGCGGCCCCCATCTTGTCGATCCAATTGCCGTCCATTCGCCGGCAACGAATTATCTCCCTCACTACGTCTGTCCAGCCACTGGCCGACCCTTCCCTTGTACCACAAGGCATGACACCACCCGCCGCTACCGCGCACGCCCAAAATGGCAATTCCTCGCCAAACGCCGCCTCCGGACCTGCCACTCCGTTGAACCGGGCCGGCGAGCTCGAACATGTAAGTCTTTTTTCATAGAGTGCTAATTTTTTTTTTCCTTTTCGTCTCCCACTTGGTTCTTTGATTCACTGGCAAAGCTTCATGGCAATTGCACAGATTCTGCGCCCACGCTAACTCCCCTACGCCATGTAGCTCCTCCATGCCGTCGAGCAGCTCATCATACCCTTTGTCAGGGCCGCCGACCGCTCCGCCGACGAAAAGCCCACGGGCAGCATCCCCAAGGGCCGTCGCAACGTCCTCGTTCAGACCACCGCGCCCGCCGAGCTCGCTGCCAAGCTCGACTTTCCCCTGCCCGCCGAGGGCCAGGGCGCAGACGGCCTGCTGACCATGATCCAGCGCATCCTCGACTACAGCGTCAACACCTGGGACCAGGGCTTCCTCGACAAGCTCTACGCCAGCAACACACCCGTGCGACCGAATGCCCTTTGCATCTCAAAATCAGCAAACGTGTGCTAACTGATCGGATAGGTCGGCGTCATCTCCGACATTATCCTCTCCATCCTCAACACAAATGTACCGTCTCTTTCTCGAGTACCCGATTGAACCTGGCTGCGATGCTAACTTTTGCGGCCAGCTCCACGTCTACCAAGTTTCGCCTGCCCTCTCCGTCATTGAAAAGGCCACCGGCCGCGCCCTCGCCGGCCTCTTTGGCTTCGCCGGCGATTTTGCCGGCGGCATCACCTGCCAGGGCGGCAGCTCTAGCAACCTGACGTCGCTCGTCGTCGCGCGCAACACCTTGTACCCCGACACCAAGTCGCGCGGCATCGCCGGTGCGCGCCGCGACTTTGTCGTCTTCACCAGCGCCCACGGGCACTACTCGGTCGAGAAGAGCGCCATGATCTGCGGCCTGGGCGGCGACAGCGTGTGGGCCGTGCCCGTCGACGCCGACGGTTGCATGCGCGCCGACGCCCTGCGCGCCCACGTCCTGCGCGCCGTCGCCGAGGGCAAGACGCCGCTCTACGTCAACGCCACCGCCGGCACCACCGTGCGCGGCTCATACGAGCCCTTTCGCGCCGTCTCGGCCGTGTGCAAGGAATTCGGCATGTGGATGCACATTGACGCCAGCTGGGGAGGGCCCGTCGTCTTCTCCCGCGCTCACCGCCACAAGGTCGACGGCGCCCACCTCGCCGACTCCATCACCATCAACCCGCACAAGATGATGAACGTGCCCACCACCTGCTCGTACCTGCTCGTCCCCGACACGCGCACCTTCAAGGTCGCCAACAGCACAAAAGCGGGCTACCTCTTCCACGACGCCGCCCACGACGCCGAGACGTGGGACCTCGCCGACCTCACCCTGCAGTGCGGCCGCCGCGGCGACAGCCTCAAGCTCGCGCTCGCCTGGCTCTACTACGGCGCCGACGGCTTCGAGAAGCAGATTGACCACGCCTTTGACATGGCGTCGCTGCTATACACCCGGCTCCGCAAGACGGGCAACTTTACTCTGCTGTCGGACAACCCGACGCCGTGCCTGCAGGTGTGCTTTTACTACGCGCCCAAGGGGCGCCTGTCAGACGACAAGGCCGCCAACACGAGAGAGACGCAGCGCATCGTGCACGCGCTGATTGAGCGCGGCTTCATGGTTGACTATGCGCCGGGCGAAAAGGGCAGCTTCCTGCGCGTCGTAGTCAATGTGCAGACGCTGCCGGGAACGGTCGAGGGTCTGGCCAAGGCGCTCAACGAGGTGGGCGCACAGGGCCAATGATGGGCACATGAATACACCAATATAGAGATTCAATACAACAGACACTGGCTATTAGCTTTTAGATGGACAAGAAATAAAACAGCTTTTAGAATAAAGTAACCGTTTGCCGTTGTTTGATTCTGGCTGGCTTAATAAGCATGACAACTTGCATGGTTGTGCAAATGACACTTGGATGGCTGTGCAAACGCATTGTGCATTCGTTATGCAAACACTCTACCGTTGGGTTCTTTACCACTTCAACGCGGGCCGTCGCCGGGGATCGGCGCACGATGCTATGTAGACCTTGGAGGAGACCCTTGATCGCAGCCTGCTGGACGGTATGAGCGGCCACAAAGTGGTGCAGAATGCCCCCCCTCCGGGAACGCGCCTTGGACGAGCTCCTCGCCCTCGCGATCGGTCAAGCAGTCCACGGCAATGTCCAGAATCGGAATCGTCCCCTGTGCTTGCTATTCGAATTTCGTAGTCGAAATCATGGTCAGTCCTCCTTCCAGGTCCTCGTTGTGCATCTTTTGCAGCTCTGCTCGAGGTTCTGGCTCTGTGAGTTGCCGCTTTCTTCGGTGCAAGGGCGCGAGCAGCCGCTTCCAGCGTGTTGGCGAGCACATTGGCGTGATGCTTTGACACGGGGGGCATCAGATGCGCAAAACATCAAAATCAAGCAGGTCGCTCGACCCTCTCCAACTGTCCAAGCTCTGCGTTTGCTTGTGAGTCGCGTCGCCATCGTGTGTAGCTTGCGGTGCTCAATGACAAAAGGAACAGTGTTTGCTTGCCGCTCGCTGCCATTCGCTGGTATACTTGCTCCAACTTGCGCAGAAATTTTCGACATCATCTTGATGCAGTCCCTCATTCTTGGCGCACAAAGAACGTGGCCGTGCCGTCAAGGTATAGAGGAACAAGCACAGGCAATAGTTTGTTACAAGTGCGGTATGGATTACCGGATTATTCCGTTGGCAAAGGGAAATTCAAGGTAGGATACGGCCAAGTCTCTCTCGCAGCTCTCGAAACGTCGTCTTGCTGGCTGCCATATTATTCTGGCGATACAATGTAACAGATGTCATGAAAGCAAAGCCGTACTATTCCCGCAATACAGTTTGACAAATGTCATGAAAGTGAAGTCAGCTCTAGTCCGTTTGTGACCATCAGGGTTAGAAATTAATTAGTAAATACTAATTAAATACTAAATTAGTAAGTAAAAGTCTATACTTTTACTAATTAATTTAGTATTAATATTTAAATTCTAATTTATTACTAATACTAAATTAATTAGTAAAAGTCTATACTAATACTAAACTAATTTAATTAGTATAAAGATACTAAATTAGTATTTTAATAACTAATTTAGTATTTCTAAAAATAAAAATATATATATATATAATATATTAAAATTTTAAAATTTTATTTAAAACTTATATATATTTAAAAAGACCCTCTTTTATTATATATATATTTTTTTATAATTAATTAAGAATATTTATAGTTTCTTTTTTATTTTTTTTATTTTACCCTATATAAAGATATATATTTTTAATAAATTCTAATTAATTCTAGTTAATTATTTTTAAGTTACTTTAAGTATTTTTAGTTTTATTATATTATAATATATTTAATAAAATTTTTATATAATAATTTTAATAAAAATATTAAAAT
>JAAHCF010000831.1:0-14648 GCA_038367545.1 Beauveria asiatica | reverse complement strand
AAATAAGGATTATTATTTATATAAATTAATTTTATAATAATAATATTATTTTTTATTTTATATTATAAAATATTATTATAATTATTTATTTAAATATTAATTTATTTTATTAAATGAATAAAAATAATATTAATATAAAAACTATTAATTAATATAATATACTTTAATATAATATTATACTTTTAGTTTATATTTTATATTATTATCCTAAGTATATAATTATTATATTTTAAGATTTAATATTTTAAAATATTAGTATTAATAAAATTATTTTTAATATAAAAAGTATTTTTATTAAAAAAAGTTTTATTATTAATAATATATAATATAATACTAATACTTTAAACTATACTCTTAAAGAAATTATAATATATACTAATTACTAAAGTTATAATATTAAATAAATTAATATACTTTAATATATTTAAACTTAGTAAAATATTATTTAATATAAGTTTTATTTATTTAAATAAATAAATAAACTAATCTTCTAATATTTTAGTAGTTTTTTATATTTTTAATTAATTATTATTAATTATAAAAAAAAGGTAAAATCTATTATTAGTTAATTAAATATATAAACTTTTTTACTTTAACTTTTTTAAATATAAAATAATTTCTTTAGCCTTAACTTCTAATATATTAAAATTACTTAATAGTTTAAATACTTTTTATATAAACTTATAATTATTAAATATTTATTGATAATTATTTATTATAATAAAAGTCTTTTTATAAAAGTAATTATTTAAGTTATATTTATTAATAATATTATTTTTATTTTTTATATTTAGGTTTTTTATATTTAGATTTTTTAATTTAAATAATTTAATAATAAAACCTTATATAACTAAATATTTCTTTTTAATAACTTAATTTTAAAAGAATAAATATATTTTATAAAAATATAAAATATATTTTTATTTTTAAGATTATATTTTATAATATATTATTATTAAGTAATTATTTATATTTTATTAAAGTACTTTTTTATAATTATAAGGAATTTCTTAATAACTAGTTTATTCTTAAGTTTAAGAATATTATAATAAATACTTAATATATAAACTTCTTTTTATTTTTTAATTTATTATAAAGTCTTTATTATATTAATTTCATTTAAATTAATAATATACTTATAAATATAGAAAATAGTTTTTTTAAAGTTCTATTAAAAAGTTATAAGTATTTTCTTTAATATATATATTTTTTATTTTAAAGTTATATTTCCTTTAAAACTTAAACTAACCTAATTTTAAATAATAATTTTAATATTACTAGTTATTTAAATATATATTTAATTAATAAGTTTAATATATATTTTAAAGTCTTTAATTATATAATTATAATAATATTCTTTTTTTTTATCTTAATATTATTTTTAGATTATTAAAATTAATTAAAAGTTTATAAATTAATACTTTTACTTTAAAATATATTACTTTTCTAAGTTTTATTTTAATTATTTTAAATATAAAAAAGCTTAATTTAATTATAATATTATTAAAGTAATTAAAGAATTTAAAGTTAATATATTTTTAAATATATAATTTTTTAGTATAACTTTTAAAAACTAAGAATTAAGTATTTTAAGTCTTAAGATTTTTAAACTTTAAAGTAATAAAAAATATAATTAATTTAATTATTTTAATTTTTAAAATTTTACTTTATTTTTTTATTAAAAAAAATATTAAAATTAAAGTTTTAATTTTTTTAAATTTTATTAAGCTTATAATTTTTAATAATTAAAAACTTTAAATTTATAAATAATTAATTAAAAATATAAATAATAAAAAATTAGTAAATATAAAACTTTAAATAATATATTTTATTATAATAAATATTTAAAAAAAATAATTATAAAAAAGGGTATTTAGTTTTATATATAAAAAAAATAAAAATAAATATTTTTTACTCTTCTTAATTTATTATTAATAACTAATATTATAGTACTTTATTAGCTATTATAGCTTATATTATATACTCTATCTATAGCTTTAATAGCTAGCTTATAAGTAATTATCCTCTTATATTTATTTCCTTCTCTATTTTACCCTAGCTAGTATAGATTCTTATAGTACTTATATTAACTAGCTAGCTTAGAGGCGTTATCCTAAATATTTAGCGTCCTATATATAGTAGCTAAAGCGGCGCCTAGTATTAGTAATATAATTATTATATATAATTTTACTATAGAGTATAAATGTAGTATTAGTAGTCTAGTAGGCTAGTAGCTAATACTAATTAGATTATTGCCTTAACTACTTATATATTTAGTTTCTATTTTAGTCTATTAGAAGATAACTTTCTAGTAATATACAATAATATATTATCTCTTTATATATTAGTCTATTCTATTATCTTATCTTTATATATCTCTTATATTAGGTAATAAAATAAAAAGTCTCTAATAACTCTACTTTTAAGTTTATATATATATTAACTTAATAATATTATTAATATCTAATAAAGATACTTATTTACCTTAATAATACTAGTCTTAAACTAAGCTAGTACTATTTATTTATTTTATAACTAGTCTTTATATAATATCTTTATATATATCTAGTAAAGCTATATTAATCTTTTTAAGTATTTCCCCTTATTCTCTAGAAGGTATCTTTTAGCCTTAAGCTTTCTTTTCTTAATATTAAAGGTTGTGGAGACTATCCCTAGGAATTGTCGCTCGGGTCGTATTCCCTCTTAAGTCGCCTTTTTTGCTTTTCTTTTTACTATATTAAGGAGTTTATCGTCAATTTCGTCCGGGATTCTATACTAATGCCCTTATCTCTAATAGCTCTTCTAGTAGACCTTATATCTAGTAGAGCGTATAATAGTGGTAGTGGTCTTGCCTAGACGGACGCGGACCTTTTTATCTGCGTCACTATACCCTAGAGAGACAGGGGTATAATATATAGTTCTTTTAGTAGATGGTTTATTCTCCGCATCTAGGCATAAAAGCTCCTGCTTAAAAACCTACGCTTTAACTAACTTCTGTTTAGTCTACCTTTAGCTATTACTAGAGAAAGGGTCTAAGTCTCCTAGGTCGTTATCCGTAAGTACTATATTAATACTACGTTTATACGTAAAGTACCTGCTTATGCTAATAAAGCCGCTGATGTCCTCTGTTCGTATTAATCTAGTATTAGACTAAGTCTATGTTAAAGAAAAGGTATATGAAGGGAGATAATAGATTTTCATTATACTATAATAATATCGTTTTAGCTATATAGCCCTACTAATTATGCTAGTTTAGTACCCTACCTACTATAAAGTACTATAGCTATAGTAGTATATCTCTAAGCACCTAGAAATAAAATAAAATCTATACCTATTTAGATATTTATATTTCTAGTATTTAAATACTTCTACTACTCTAAAGTATCTTAGCCTAGATAATTTCTATCTCTAACTTTATTCCTTAAGGCTCTTTTTAGGTAACTCGCCTATAGGTTATGTCTCCTATACTAATAAGGAATAGTTATAGCTAGTATAATACCTAGAAAGTCATATAATAATCTAGTATATGACTATCTTTATAACCCCGTTTTAGGTATAATTTTAATATCTTATGTCCCTTAATTAATACCTAGTATAAACTCTAAGATATATTCCCTACTAGATATAAGTAGTACCCCTTTAGATTTCTCCTCTACCCCTAGACTATCTTAGGAAAAGTTATAGTAGGGCTAAAGTTATCTTAATATCATAAGCAGTTAATATAGTCCAGCTTACTAAGACGGAGAGGTAGTAGTTAGAGAGCCTATTACGTCATATTAAGCAACATCTAATAAGGTAAATACCTAAAGCTAATTATAAAGGCATAGATAAGTACTGTTATAGAGATATCTACTACCTTATAGAGCTGCTTATTAGAAAAGTATACTAATCTATAATAGGAAACCTTATACTAGGAACTGATAATATATAAAGGGTATAAAGTATATACTTATATAAATTACTAGTAACCCTAGAAACTATAAATACTTCTTTAATATTAGTAACCTAATACTAATTGTAGGTAAGAGTTACTCTATTTTTAATAAGAAGGAATCTATTAGACTTATACTAGGTAAGAGAGACTATCTTTTAAGGAAAATCATAATATAAGTTATAGACGGGAGTATTTTATATTTACTTTAGTTAGTAAAGGTAAAATAAAACCTTATCCTAGGCAGAAGCTACTAGTATTATTAGGTGACAATTATTCAATCCCGTGTTTATATTGCTAAATAATGCGATAGGGTGGGAGATAGTAGACTAGTGTTTAGGGGTACGCTTATAATTAGCCTGCTAGGGGGAATAGGTTGTATAAAATCTGTGGCCGAATAACTAGAATTAATATTATGTTGTGCGCCTACACTATTAAATGAATAGGGCTAGAAATGCAATTTAGTAGGGTTAATATAAATAGCGGCGGCGAAGGGCTTGATATACTAGCTGTTATAGTTTTTAGTGAGTATATTATTACTAAATAACTAGGATCGGGTAAATAATCTATAAGGGTTATTAGGTAGTATAGTATTACTAAATACTTCTAGCTATATATAGATACTATTAGAATTATTAGCTAATATAGTATTACTAAATACTTCTAGTTATATAATAATTACTAATAAGTATATAGAAGTAAGAGTACTAGTAAAAGATATAAAAGAAGAGATTATATTATTAACCTTATTATTCTATCTTCTAGCTAAAAAAACTATTATTATTTATAAAGAAAAAGAGATATAATATTACTTAGAAAAAACTCTACTTATTCTAGAATTCCTCCTTTATATATTATAAAGTAGGGTATTAGCTAATATTATTACCTTATTAGTTTTAGTAGCTTCTTAGTACTATTTTAGCTATTTTAGTAATTTTAACTATACTACTAGTATTAATAGCTTATAAAGAGTTCTTATAGAAGCCTTACTTTTAATACCCCTTCTAGCTTATTAAGGGGCTAAGTCTACTTAAAAGTAAGGCTAAATATAGTTAATATTAATTTTATATAGGGTAGCTATATACATTATACCTTATTAGTATAGGGTAGCTTACTACCCTATATCTTTACTAACTATTAGTATATATAGATAATTAATAGTATTAATTTAATAACTTATAGTATTATACTTAGTAAGTAATAGTATATATAGGTATTATATATACTTTTTATAGTATATAGTAAGTATTTATATAGGGTAGTATATTACCTTATACCTCTTATTAATTACTACTATATATAGGTAATTAATAGTACTAATTAGTAGCCTATAGTACTATACTTAGTAAGTTATAGTATATATAAACACTATATATACCTTTTATAATATATAGTAAGTATTAGTATAGGGTAGTATATTACCTTATACTACTACTAACTACTATTATATATAGGTAATTAATAGTACTAATTAGTAGTACTAATTAGTAGTCTATAGTACTATACTTAATTAGCTATAGTATATATAAGTACTATATATATCTTTTATAATATATAATAAAAGTTAATAAAGGGTAATATATTACCCTATACCTCTTATTAATTACTACTATATATAGGTAATTAATAGTACTAATTTAGTAGCTTATAATACTATACTTAATAAGCTATAGTATATATAAGTACTATATATATCTTTTATAGTATATAGTAAGAGTTAGTATAAGATAGTATATTACCTTATATTACTATTAACTATTATTATATATAGGTAATTAATAATACTAATTAGTAGTACTAATTAATAGTTTATAGCACTATACTTAGTAAGCTATAGTATATATAAATACTATATATATCTTTTATAATATATAATAAGAGTTAGTATAAGGTAGTATACTACCCTATACTACTACTAACTATTACTCTATATAGGTAATTAATAATACTAATTAGTAATATAATTAATAATCTATAGTACTATATTTAATAAGTTATAGTATATATAGGTATTATATATATTTTTTATAATATAGAGTAAATATTAGTATAGGGCAATATATTACTCTATACTATTACTAATTACTACTATATATAAGTAATTAATAATACTAATTAGTAGCCTATAATACTATATTTAGTAAGCTATAGTATATATAAGCACTATATATATCTTTTATAGTATATAATAAGAGTTAGTATAGGGTAGTATACTACCCTATATCTCTTATTAATTACTACTATATATAAGTAATTAGTAGTACTAATTAATAGCCTATAATACTATACTTAGTAAGCTATAGTATATATAAGCACTATATACTAGTATATACTATACTAGTATAAGTATAGAGGTATAGGGTAGATACTTACCCTATACCTAGTACTATACTAGAAAAAGTTATCTAATTTAAAAAACTTTTATACTATTAGATTTATTTTAATTTATTAAGTCTAATAATATTATTTATTTTATTATATAACTAAAAGTAGTTAATTAGAATAAAAATTAAGTATTATAAGGATATTTTTAGTAAATCTTATATAAATAAATTTTATAAAAAATAAAAGTTAGCTTATAAGTATAATTTAATAAAAGTATTTTACCTAAGTACTTATAAGACTTATAAAAGACTTCCTAAAAGTAACTTAACTAATATACTATAAGTTAAGGCTAAATTAGGTAATATTAGTTTAGTATTATATTAAGGTATAGTTTATTTAGTATAGAGGCTCTTTTAGTAAGTTAATAGTTTTTCTAATAAGATAAGCTAATTTACCTTATAGGTAATTCTAACTTACCTTATAAAGTAGTTAGCTTACTTAAAGGAGTATTTAGTACTTAGGGGAGTTATAACTTAGGGGAATCTTAACTTATTAAAGGTCTATTTAAGGTATCCCTTACCCTATAAAGACTAGAGGTATATCTACTCTTAAGGTACTAGAAAAATACTTATCCTATAAGGACTAGCTTATCTTTTTTATTAATTAAGGTACTAAGGATTTTCTTATTAAAAGACTAGCTTATTATAACTAATCTTCTATTAAATTATAAAAGCTTAATATATTAAGATATAGTATATATAAGTAACTAACTTTACTACTCTAGCTTTTATTTACTAGTTATAAGTCTTATTTTTAAGATACCTTAGAGGTCTTAAAAAAAAACCTAGTAGGTCTTCTAAAATCTTAAGACTTAGCTTATTATTATAAGGCTTTTTAATAATTAATTTATTAAGTATATAGTATATTATCTTCTATAATAAAAGATTTATATTATATACTAGTAAGTTTAGTTTAAATCTTAAAGGCTTAAGAGCTTCTAAAAGCTTTAAAACTTAGTATTTAATAAAGGCTTTATTAAACTATTTACTAATATTATATTAGTCTTAAGATATCTAATATTAATTAAACTAGTTTAAGCTTTTTATTAAATATAATAAAACTTTAAAAGTATATACTTTATTTTAATATACTAGTTTAAGTCTTTAGTATTTAATATAAAACCTTAATTATTATAAAATAAGGAAATTAAATACTAAATCTTTATTAATATTTCTTTAAAAAGCCCTAAGATTTATTTAATCTCTTTAATTATCTTTAATAGAGTATTAGATTTTATCTTTAAAATTAAAAATATTATAAAGCTTACTCTTTTTACTTTTTAACTTATAAGTCCCTTATTTAAAGTAAAGAGATATCCTCTTATTAACTTAGAGGTTTCTTAGTATCTAGTAAAATTACTATTAAAGTAAGCTTAGAAGAGACTTATAGGTTTTTTATTAATATAATACCTTATAGTACTTATCTTAGTGCCTTTTAAGGATTTAAGACTTCCTTTAATAGAATTAAAGAGTATTATATTTACTTTAGCTATATACCTTAAATAGAATTAAACTAAAAAGATAATATTAGGTTTAGTTATTATTAAAAGCTATATAATAGTACTTAATATTTATTAAAATAATTTTTATTTAGTATTTAATAAGGCCTTAAATATTTACTTTTTAGGTAATTTTAATTTAAGCTAAATAAATTCTTTAATAAGTAATTCTACTAGAATATATTTTAGTTTAAGACTAAATAAAGGTTCTTATAATAGCCTAAGCTATAAGAGGATAAGCTAAGGCTTAGTATTAAAAAGACTAAACTTAAAGATAATTTCTTTTATAAACTAGCTTTAATATAACTAAAGGCTTTATATTTTTTAGTTTTAGTTAATTTAAATACTTAAGAAGAAAGAGGTAGGCCCCTTATTTTTAATAAGGTAGGCTTTATTAAGTTATCTCTTAAGCTAGTTAATATACTAGAGATTAGATCTTATAAAAAGATAATTATTTATATAAATAACTATAAAAGTCCTTATAATTTAATTTTAATAAATAATATTATTTAATAATAAGGGCTTAAAGCCTAGCTTAACTAAGAGTTCTCTTAAGAGGACTTCTTAATTTTAGGGGCCTTATTTAAGACTATAAAGGGCTTTATTAAGTAAGATAACCTCTTCTTTAGTAAAATTATAGCCTAAATTAGCTAATAGACTAAGGAGTTCTTTACTTCTTTTATTTAAGTAAGCTAGGAGTTTTTTAATAAATTTAAAAAAACCTTTTAAAAAGGCTATATATATAGATTCTTTAAGTAAGCTATTAAGAAAGACTCTAATAAAGTTAATTTATTTAATTTCCTAGTTATTAATAATTATAAGAGTTAAGATAATTCTTTATATAAGTAAAATAAATATTAAAATATAGATTTAAAAGAAGTCTTATTTAAATACTTATATAAATCCTTTTACTATTAACCTTATCTTATATTTAATAAGCTAGTTATTTTAGTTAAGTTTAATTTAAAAAATAAGTTTATTTTTTAGAATCTTTTAGGAATTAGAGACTAATAATTACTTAATAAATTAGAAGACTTTAGCTCTAATAAGTTATTCTAACTTAATAAATAGAGTTTTAATCTAGCTATCCTTATTAGGACTTTAAAAGGCTTTTTTCTAGCTATTTAATATACTATTTAATACTTTTTTAACTACTTTAATTTTCTTTTTTACTATTTTTATAGTATTATAAATAAAATAGTATATAGCTAAATTTAGTTTATAACTAGGTAATTCTAATAAAATAAGGTTTAGGTTAAGGTCTATAAATATATAATTTAAATTTACTCTTTTTAAAAGTATATTTAATTATAATAAGATTAGGGAAGAATTTAGTAGTAGTTCTAGTAAATCCTCTTTAGAATCTATAGACTCCTTATTAATAAAGATTTCTTTAAGTACTCCCCCCTTTAAGTTAAGATCCTAAGTATTTTAAAAATTACCCTTAAGTCCTTTTTTAACTTAACTAATTCCTTTATTAGCCCTTATAAAAATAATAAATAAGGTTTTTATAATAACTTAATATTATAAGATATATATTAAATATATTTTAAAGCGTATAATAACTAGTAATTAACCTAGTTTAGTTCTAGCTTTAAGCTTTTACCCTTTTATTTACTTCTTATAGAGGATTAGGACTTTAATAGTTACTCTTATTACCCTAAAAGAGGAAAGATTTAGTATTTTAGCCTTTTAAGGTAAGATTTCTTATATAAGTACTTAATAAAGTACTAATAGTTAAATTAAGTTTATAATATAGTTTATAAGTATAATTATAACTAATAAGATTATACTTTAAAAGAAAAATAATAACTTTAATTAAAGTATTATAGCTTTAAGTCTATTAAGTATAACTCTAATTAATTTTTTAAATAATTTATTTTATTTATAAATATATAAACTTAAGGTTCTAAATTTAATACCTTAAATAATAAGCTAGTTTTTAAGTTTTTTATTAATTTTATTTCCTCTATTATAATGAAATTCCTTAAGTATACTATTCTAGTATATCTTAAAGCTTTTAAAGAATCCTTAGATTACTTCTAATAAGGTTAGTCCTCTTTAGTTAGGGAGTAGTAAGACTTATTAATATTAAGATTTTCTATTTATTAATATTAAACTAATAGGCTTTTTATTATAAAATAAAGGCTTAATTTTAAATATATCCCCTTTTATAATATTAAGAATATTTATTAAGTTAAGAAGGGTTTTCTTTAAGGGTTAATAAGTTATTTTAGCTTATATATAGGTAATATACTAAAAATTAGCTTCCTTAATTTAGGTAAAGTCTAGAAGACCTTTTATAATTTTAAAAATCTTTTTAAGTAGTAAGAGGCTAATATAGCCTAGTTAAATATACTAGATATTAGCTAGTTATAATAACTTTTAGTAGCTAGAGTTATTAAATTCCTCTAGTAATTCTTCTAATTCTCTTAAGAGGTATTTTATATCTTTTAGGAAAGTTAGATCTTAGTTTAGTTTAAAGTTAAGGATTTCTTTATATTCTAATAAGTCCTTTAATAAAATCTAAGGTAACTTAATAATAATAATATAATAATAAGCTATATTTAAAGATATTAGTTTTATTAGAATTAGTATTTATATATTCTTTTATTATAAAAAAAAGCTATATTATTTAAATTCTAAAATAGTAATTCTTTTATAATTTAAGGTATAAAAAGAGTACTTTAATAAAACTTCTCTAAAAGTATAATAATAAATACTATTAAAAATATTAAGGTTAAGAGTTAGTATATAAAGGGCTTTTTTTATTTTAATAATAATTTATTTCTCTAGTTCTAGCTAAGATAGTATTATAAAGTAAATTATACCTTAGCCTTTTAGTCTAATTAGTCCTTTTCTTATTCTAATAATTAGGCCTTTTTCTTTAAAGAATAGCTTATAGTTAATAAAAATATCTTTATAATTTATAATATAATAAGTAACTTTAGTATTATAAAGAAGAGCTTATTAAGGGTTAAGAGTCTATTCTTAAATATTATAATTAAAGTATAATAAGGTAGAGGATTTTATAATAGTATTATTAGAAGTTAAAGATTATAAGTTTTTATCTTTATTAGAGAAGATTTCCTTAACTTTATAGTTTATAAAGTATTTATTTTTATCTTTTAAAGAATTAAAGATTAGATTAGTAATCTAATAGACTTAAGGTTAAGGAGCTAATAGGTAATAGTTTCTTAGTATTATTACTATTAGGTCCTTTTCTAATATAAGAGTATCTTTATTATTCTTAATATTATTCTTCTTTTTTTTATCTTTTTTTCCTTTTTTTTCTTTTATTTTACTTTAGATTTATTATTATTACCTTAATAACTAGTATAATAAGTACTAGCTTTAGTAACTAATAATCCTTTTTCCTATTATTCCTTAAAAAGATTAGCTATAAAATATTAAAGGTTAAAGATAGTTAATATAAGTCTTTATATTTAAGAGGCCCTAATTAGGGCTTTTTATTATTTAGACTATTTATTAAAAGTATTATTAATAGCTTTTAAGTATTAATTAACTTAGTTAATATTACTAATAATTATTTTAATAAGTATTAGCCTAGCTAAATAACTATTAAAGCTATTATTAAAGTCTTTAAAAGTACCTTTATAAGTCTAGAAACTAAGATTATAGAATTTACTATAAAGTTATAACCTTTAAATCTCTAAACTAGTATTATATTATTATACTAGAAGACTATAAGCTTAATTTAGCTAAGTATATTAGTTAATTATAATAGCTAGTCCTTTTATATAATTATTCCTAATTAGGAGTAATAGTATTACTTATTTAAAGTCTATAAGATCTTTTAATATTATTAGGTTCTAAAAGAAGGATATAATACTTATAACTTTAAGTTAAATTTATAAAGTTTATTACTATAGATTAAAGTTTTTAAGTCCTTTAAACTTCTAAAGATTCTAAAAACTATAAATTAATTTAGTAAGCTCTTTAGCTATTACTTTATTAATCTAAATAATAAGTATAAGTTAAAAGTTATTAACTATCTCCTCTCTTAAAAGTAAAATAGTTAATCTAGCTATTATAAATAATAAGTTCTAAAATTAGAGATTCTTAAGTAATATTAAAAGCTAACTAAGCTAGGAGGTTAGTATAATAATAGCTTAATCCTAATCTATAGTAAAGTCTATTTCTTAGGAAGTAAGTTAAGTAGAAAGTTATAATTATAATAATAAGTAATATCTTTTTATAGGTAATTATTAAGAGTAAAACTCTTAAAACTAATTACTTAGAATTACTTAGATTAATTAGTAAAAATCTAGATTACCTAACTATAAGAATACCTCCTCCTTAAGTACTTATCTATCTCTCTACTATAGCCCTAAATTACTTTAGTTTACCTTATAATCTAGTAATCTAACTTACCCTTAGCTTATTACTAGCTTACTATAATTTATAATAATCTAGTTATATAACTTACTTATCTTTTAGTTATATATAAGTACTTATCTAGTTACTTCTTTAGGCTATTACTTTAGTTATCTTATATCTTTATTAGTCTTTATAATATTATACTCCTCCCCTATTAGTCTTATCCTTAAGGCTATAATACCTATCTTAGGTTTATTTATATTATACCCTTATAGGTTTTTCCCTTCTATATTATTATTATATTTTATTATATTTAATTATATATTTAAGCCTTATTTTACTAAAACTAAGTAATATCTTAAACTAGTTATTATTATTAAGGAGTTTAGAGTTAATATTATACCTTATTCTTTTTATTACTTAAAGAAACTTTCTTATAAAATAATAAAAGGTATTTTTTAGTATAAAGAATATATTTATTAAAGTTATTTTTATAATAGCTTAAGTATATTAGTTTCTTCTTTTAATTAAATAATCTTTAAATCTTAATATTTTTATTATAAAAAAAAAAGACTATTATTACTTTTTAATATTTTTAATATAAGTCCTTTAAAGTACTAATAAAGTTAAAGTATTTATAAAAATAATATAAGTTACTTATAACTTAAGGTTCTACTATAATTAAGTATAGTCTCTAGTCCCTTAATAAGCTTAATAAGTTAGAATAGACTAAGTTTAAAGCTATTATATAAGTTTAGTTTTTAGGCTATATAGATATATTAGATTAAAATATTATCTTCTTAGATTTATCTTAAATACTTAAGCCTAAGTTAGATATATAGAATATTATTTATTAAACTACTAAAGTAAGTCTAAATAATTTATAAGATTTTCTCTTAGCTTTTAGGTATTTTTAGAGTTTAGGTAGTTCTTCTATTTAATAAGATATTCTTATTTCTTAATATTCTCTTATATTCTAAGTATTTTCTTAACTTTATATTTATTATTATTTTTAATTATAATTTTTATAATAAGTATAAAATTATTTAGTACTTTCTCTAATAATAATATATAAAATATTAAATAAATTCTTATTTTATCTAATAATAATAATTTATAATTAGTACTTAATAATTTTTATTTAATAAGGAATAGTCTAATTTTCTTTTAGTTAAGTTTATTACTAGGTTATTTTATTTTAATATTTTTATAAATAAGGTAAACTTTATCTCCCTTCTTTAGGATTAGTACTAATAATCTTTTTTTATTTATATAATATTTTATTTAGTTTTATAAAAATATTTATTTTTATTATAAATATTTTTATACTTTTATAATTATTTTTATATATATTATAGCTTTTAATATATTTATAATATATACTATATATATATTAATAATAAGATTAAACTTATAGTTTACCTTAAATAGTAATATCTTTATATTATTAACCTTAGAGCTATTATAAGCCTATTATATAAATAGTAGTTATATTATCTAATTATCTTATTAATAGTTAATATAACTTTATAAATATTATTTAACTATTTAATTTAGAATCTTTATTTAACTATCTAACTATAGATAGAATATTATAGATAAGCTTTACTTAATCTTTATAGTCTTTATAAGGTATTTCTAGAAGTTAAATATAAATAATTTATTATAATCTAATATAAGTTTTTTTAATAATCTATATTATACTATAATAGTTTTAAAGAATATATATACTAAGTCTTTAATATTACTTAATTCTATATAAAAAATATAATAAATATACTTTATAAGTTTATTTATAATAACTAAGATATTATTATAAATAACTCCTATTATAAGTTCTTTTAACTTTAATAGCTTAATAATAAAGTCTATTATAACTATTTACTATACTTATTCTAATAATAATATTAGTTATAGTTCTTTATAAGGTATATATTATAAAGCTTTTACCTTTTTATATATATTATATTTATTTATAACTTATTATATTATTTTCTTACTTTCTAAGAAGTTATATAATCTTCTTAATTTACTAATTATTTTTCTTATACCTTAATATCTATATAATAGGTATTTATATATTTCCTTAATAAATTACTTTTAGAATATACTAGGAATATACTAATATTTATTATATAAGAAGGTTTTTTCTTTTTTAATTAAATATAGTTTTATTTCCTAATTATTTAAATAGTTATCTTTATTAATATATAATTTAATTTACTATATCTAAGTATTATTTGGTTTTACTCTCTTAGTTATACTAAATTCTTAAGTACCTAATACTAGGTTTTTACTTTTATTATACTTAAGTATTAGATATTTAATTAGTATTCTTTCTAATTTTAAATCTTCTTTTTAGCTAAGAGTATTTACTTTACTATTAAAAGTCCCTTTTTAATATAAAATCTTAAAGTTATAATCTATAAGGGTTTTATATTATTATATTTATTATTTATTAAGTTCTTTTATAATAATAAATAAAATAAGGTT
>JAAHCF010000830.1:0-14669 GCA_038367545.1 Beauveria asiatica | reverse complement strand
TAATTATATACGAATACGTAATTCCCAGTCCAGTCCTCGGACTGTAATGTGAACGCCGCAGCCCCAAGCTGCCAGCGTCCCGACCGGGAAAACCCCAAAACCTAAAAAAAGAAAAAAAAAAAAAAGCAGTATCAAAATGATGGCAAACTCAAATAACTCATATGGATAGTGTGTCCATTGTCCAATAGCCCATGCGCTGACGATTCCTCTGCGGTTGAGTTGCCCTACGAGGATGCCTTGCTACGCGCGATGGAAGTTAGGGATGTCTAAGACACTTGCCGAGCGGGTTTCTTTTGGGAAATTTCGTACTTGGTGGATGAGTGACGGGTAGCTAACTAACTAGGCAGGCCACCAGCTTACTATACATATTTGTGTGACGGTTGATGTGAGACACTGCGTCGCGAGACAGAGGCTGGACCAATGCACGGAAGAGGGGCAGAGACACCAAAGGCCATGTGCGGGATGGCAATACATCTAACATGAAGAAAGGAGACTGTATCTCTGGTAGCTTCTCGAAAATACAAGGAAAACTATCTAATAGGGTGATACCGTCAAATGCCGTGTTACTTGGAAACACTAGTGGTTAATTTTTCGGGCGAAATATGTGACGCTGCAGATATTCATGCAGAATCTGCACGTCTTGCATGCTGTCGTATACAAGAGAGCTTGGGCCATGACATTTGTTTTCCTTTTATTACAGCAATATTTCTCGGATAGTGAGGAGAGAGCACTTGCAGTGTACTGTGCGCCACCCACTTTCTGGCAGGAGGAGCTCACGAGCTCAACCATGCCACGGCACTTCATGACGGCACAACACTCCCCAAAGAGATGTCACGATAAAATCATATTTGTTTATAGCTGCGAGAACGTAGTTTTAATTATATTTGTACTCCATGATTTGTCTTTCAAAATAGCCGAGCAATTGCTCATCTTGCTGGCAGTGAGTGGTCTTGGCCTATATTATTTGAACTAAGGCAGAACTAGGATCGGATATGACTTTTGCTCTCTTTTTTGGCCTGATCATATCCATATCTGACTCGAGCTTTAGGATATGCATCTCTGACCTCTGTAATAGAGGTGATTTTTTGTGTAAAAAAAAAAAAAAAAAAAGACTACGGCTTTTCTTGAGAGACCTGGGAGTTCATGTCCGAATCTGGTCCTTGTAGGGCACGCTCGACGGCCCAGCTGTCAGGATTGACGGCAGGAATATAACAGTTTGTCATTATAAAAGTGACAAATAATTCAAATTTTAGTTAAGATTTAGTACATTCTAGCAGAGTTCTATAGGTGTCAGGCCTAATAGACAAGGTTTTGTTACTTTTCATATTTTGCAACAGTTTCCTAACGCTCTATTGTTCTTGTCGAAAAGCTTGCCAGTGCGGCCAAAATTCCAACCCAAGTGATTGCTACTGCCGACACCATACCGTCATGAAAAGCTTGCGAGTACGCCAGGCGTACTGCATCTTGTTCCTGAGTGGAAAGGTCCGCCATCCCGCGACTGAGGGCTGACAGGTCTTGAAAATCACGAACACCAGCCAAACGCTTCGAAATTTCGCGACGTAGCAATACAGTCGATACAGCAATACCCAGGCTACCTCCGAGAATCTTCATTTGTACCAGAGTTCCCTGGGCAGCAGCTGAGAAATGTTAGCTATCCAAGAAATAAACTGAGGTTGCAATATATACCTCGGTATTGAGGAGCTACTTTGACTGTTGCCATGACTGTTACTGCTGTGATTGACAGACCGAAACCGAGCCCGACAAAGGCGAGGAACCCGAGAGCCTTTGCATCATCTTCTGGTCCGTCTACCGTCGTCAAGAGCCCGCATCCAAGAAGCACCAAACAAGTTCCAGCTAGAATAGTTTCGGATACACGATAAGCTTTCTCGTTTCTTCTGCCAGCAATCATGCCACCAATGGCTGAAGTTCCCAGCATTGGCAACAGCATGACACCGCTTATCAAAGAGCTTCTCCCGCTCACAATATGGGCCCTTGTAGTGAAAGAAAAAACAATTAGTAGTAACGGGTAGCCAAGTGCTAATGTGTTTAGAGCTCCAGATGTGTATACTCGGTTACTGACGAGGGTAATAGGAAATGCTGGGGAGATGAATCGCTGCAGTCTCCGGTCGACTATATACTCCCATAAGAAGAGTAATGCCCAGTTACTTACGCCAATTGCCAAGGGTGCAATGAATATTGCGCTGCTCCAGATGCTGTTCGTAGCCTCTCCAGCGTTTTGAAAAGCAAAAACAACAAGTACCGCTGCAGAAATAAGCAGAACGGTGCCAAGAAGGTCAAATGACCTCAGGGAAGGTCGTTGGATATCTGGAAGGCATTTTGAGGGTGGCCACAGCAGTACAAAAGCTGCTGTTGATAAAAAACAAATCGGGCCGCTTCATGGTATTGTTAATCGGGCTCACAATCATGTATCATTCTGGATAATACATACTTGATCCAGAATACCCACCTCCATGTTGCAAAGTGCGTCAGAATACCACCTAAAAGAGGACCAAGAATGGAAGATCCGGCGACGACTATTGCAATAATGGCACTCGTGTATTGCTGGAGTTTCTGAGGACATATCTCGGGTAGTATAACCATGGGCAAGGAGTAGAGGCCTTTTGGAATACCACATGAGCCGAAGCGTGTGACAGTGGCGGTGTGGTAAGGTGATGTTGGAGACTTACCAGAACCCCCAATGCCCTGCAGGGTACGGAAGAGAATGAGCTGGTTGATATTATGAGAAAATCCACATCCTAATGAAAAAGTAAAGAATATAATGTTTGCGGTGATCAAGCTATTGCGCCTCCCAAAAGTATCCGAGAGTCTGGCAAAAGTGGCTGCGCATCCTAGCTGAGCCAACGAGTAGGACAAGGCAACCCAATTGACTGACTGTAATGCATCAAATTCAACTCCAATAGTATAGAGACAGGTTGAAACTACCGAGGTATCAATCATGGCGAGAAAGAGGGTGAGGCAGATTCTGAAAATGCAAAAGTCAGCATCATGCGGGAACACATGGTAAATTGTAGGGATGGCAAACCCAATAGCCAGCGGCCAGAAACTCTGCAAGGAAGCAGTGGGGTTCTGGAGACTAGAATCCAGCTGCAGTCGGTTGGTTTGTTCCGCGACTGGTAGGTCATTGGCCCGAGAGTTGGAAGAGGCTGCATTATTTTGTGCATTTGGTGTGCCGAGAGTAGCCATAGATAGGGTGCTGGGTGTAGATGGTTCAACGACACGATAACATTAGTGTCAAGAGATGATGCTCTAGTAATTCCAGCGCGGTTCGGAGTTTCTCTTCAGAGGGGACTGCCCATTCCAATATATTTTGCGGCTGTGATACGGCGAGTACCTACATATACTGGCACCACGCGTGGGATGACAAGACTGTCGCTATGCCGGCTGTGGGGGCCATGAATGGATATTTCAGTATCAATCTGTCTGGTAGGCTTAGTGGCCCGGCTTGTGCGCGATCCAATAATCTTGGCGCCTCCAAGATCAACTTTCTCATCACACGAGTCCCTTGCCAGGTCATCACATAGAGGAAGGTAAGGTGTCTATGTGTGGTGACCTGGCAGGGGGTTGATATTTGTTGCCATCCATTGTAGCTGTGGCTAGCTAATATTAGACTTGGGGTGAGACAGCGGTGATAGCATTCCACATCTCGGTCCCTACCGATACTCGTCCCGGGCCCGAGATGGTCGGATCGTAGGCCCCCGATGGGGTGCAAAAGCCATTATCGATTCAGTGACGTGGCAAGTAGCTTTGCAAGTTGCTTTGGTTGATCTGCTGCGGGCGTGGGGCATTCGACCAACGGCAGTGGTAGGGCACTCGAGCGGTGAAATTGCGGCCGCATATGCCAAGGGGGCTCTCTCACGAGAGAGTGCTTGGAAGGTTTCGTACTACCGTGGGCTTCTTTGCAGCAAAATTGGCGATATTGCTCCGCACTTGAATGGTGCCATGATGGCAACAGGGCTAGGCCGCGATGAAGCCACGTCGTATATTCAGCGGCTTGGTCATGGAACTCGTACAGTGGCTTGCGTCAACAGTCCGAAGAGCACTACAATATCTGGTGATGTCACTGCCATTGAAGAACTGGAGCTGCTTCTCAAGGCTGACGGCCATTTTGCCCGGAGACTGAGAGTTGGTGTCGCCTACCACTCCGCACACATGCAAGTCATCGCGCAAAGATACCGAGAGGCTCTGAGTGGTTTGGAAACGGAGTCTGACGCTGATGAATCTGTCGTCATGTTTTCTTCTCTCACTGGCACAGCGGTTACGGCTAATACAGAACTGGGAGCGGAATACTGGGTTGGCAATCTTGTCAGCCCCGTCGAGTTCTCGACCGCCGTTCAATGCCTGCTCAGGCACACAGAGAGGAAAGGCAAGCAAATATCAAGGAAATGCTTCGTTGACCACTTGATAGAGGTTGGCCCAGCAGCAGCACTAAAAGGCCCCATACAGCAGATACTTGGTCATGAGAGTGATGCCGGTCAAGCCATCACCGTCACATATCAATCCATCCTCGAGCGAGGCAAGAATGCCTGCGAGACGGCGCTGACCGTGGCTGGGCGTCTGTTTCAATTTGGTATTCCCTTGAATATCTGCTCCATCGTGGACGAAACAGAAGGCTGTTCCCGGCATGGATTCCTCGTCGACCTTCCACCTTATGCCTGGAACCATACGCTCAAGTATTGGCACGAGGGGGTTCACGGTCGTGCTCATCGCTTCCGCAAGCAGATGCGAAAGGATCTTCTCGGCGCCGAGACGAGTGATGGAATTCCCGACGAACCGAGGTACCGAAACATTCTCCGCCTCAACGAGGTGCCATGGCTGGCTAGCCACAGTGTGCAAGGATCCTATCTGTATCCGGCTGCAGGAATGATGATAATGGCAATCGAAGCTGTGGCTGAAAAGGCAGACCCTACAAAAACCATCAAAGCATACGAGTTGCGCCATGTTATTCTCAACAAGGCAATGATGATTCCGGCTGGTGAAGAAGGGATAGAGACGGTTCTCAGCGTCAAGCCTTTCCGTCACGGTTCACAGGCCCTCACCTCCTCCTGGCAAGAATTTGAGCTATTCTCTAGGGTGGAAACTTGGGAACTAAACTGCGCAGGATTGATCCGCATCGAATATGAATCAATACCGAATGCTGATGCATTTGCCGATGAACAAGTGTTGCTGGCCAAGAAATATGCCGACGAGTACATCAAGATTCGTGGCGAATGTCTACAGCCACAGAGTCCCAGAGAATTTTACAACCACTTGGAGTCAATCGGCTTCAGCTACAAAGGAGTCTTTCGAAGCCTATCCGACGTTCGCAAGGGGGACAGACGAAGCGCGTGCCAGCTCACGATCCCCGATACGAAGAGCGTCATGCCACATCAGTTCGAATGCCCTCACGTCATACATCCAGCTACTCTGGATAACATTGTGCAAATGACCCTTCCAGCTTCATGCCGAATTGGTGAGGAGCTGTCCCTTGCCATAGTCCCCGTGTCGATTGAGCGCCTTTACGTCTCGGCCGACGTCCCCAGCGTGCCAGGCACTTTGCTCCAAGGGTATTCCTACGGCAAGGTGTCCGGCTTTGAGCATGGTGAATGCACGGTTGTCGTGTCCGATACCACGTGGCAGAAGCCCCTTGTCATTTTTGAAGGGCTCAAGTGCAAGGGGCTCAGCGAGTCTGGCGTGGACACTGCCTCTGCAATGGAAAAGAGCCTGCGGAAACTGGGAACAAAAGTGCATTGGCAAGAGGACGTGGACTTTTTGGAAAAGAAGCAACTTATTGAGCTCTTTGGGAACCAAGTCGGAAAGCGCCTGCCTGTGACCGAGCGAACAACATACATTGAGCTTGAAATGGCCTGCTTGGTGGTCTGTCAAAGGATTCTGACAATGTTCACCGCGGAAGAGTCAGCCAAGTTTGAAGGCGACTTGAATTTGTTTTACGGTTATATGAAGCATTGTATTGACCGTTATGTGCATGCTACACTGGTCTATCAAAACGAAAGCCCAGGGATTGACTGGCTAGAAATGACTATCGAGGAGGAGGATCGGCTCCTCCATCGCGTTTCAGAGGCATCAGCTGACGGAAGGTTACTGACTCAACATGCAAAATTTCTTCCGCAGATTCTTGGAGGGGAAGTTACCGCACGCCAAGCCCTTGTAGACGAAGGATTTCTTGCCAGCTTTGACCGGTCTAGGCTTGGTATTGAGGCTCAGCACGCTCAAATGAGCTGGTACGTCGACTTGATGGCGCACAAGAGCCCAAACATGAAAATTCTCGAAATTGGCTCCGGGACTACCAGTGCTACGCTTCCAATACTTGAGAAATTGGGCGGTGCAAAAGGCACGGCTCCACGATTTTCCAGCTACACCGTTACTGATATCAATATGACGTATTTTGAAAAGTCGGCAGACAAACTCGCGCCATGGCTTCCTTTTATCAACTTTGCGCGGCTTGATATTGAGGGAAATCCAGCTGAGCAAGGATTCGAGCAAGGGACGTATGACTTGATCGTGGCATCCAACGTTGTACATGCTACACGGTCAGTTTCCAAAACACTCAGGAATATCAGGAAGTTATTGAAACCGTAGGCAACCACCCGGAGTGAAAGAAGAAAATGGTAATCAAGCTGTGGCTAACAAGGTGGCAGTACTGGAAAATTGATACTGGCGGAAATCACAGTGATGGGAAAGATGCGCGCCCATATGATTTTTGGAACTCTTGAGGGTTGGTGGTGTGGTGAGCAGGATGGCCGCAAACATGGCCCGACGCTTGAGGTCGGCCAATGGGATGAAGCTCTTCTCGATGCCGGATTTGATGGAGTCGAGGTAAGCTTCGCAGATGCTCCAATGCCCGATACTGGTGTGTCTGTGATTGTCAGCCGAGCATCCGCTGCTGTGGACAGTCCGGTGCCCCAAGAGGTGCTCATTGTGACACCTTGCATTCCTGATGATGATGTTGCTCGCGGCGTGATTGCGCTGCAGCGTGAGCTCACTCAGCGTCGTGCCTCAGTGACAGTCATGACCTTGACGAGTACCAAAGCTTTGCAAGGCAACGAGCTGAAGAAAATGTCGTGCATATGTCTTGTCGATGCTTGTGTTGGCAGAGCATTTCTCCCGAGCCTTGGCCAGGAGGACTGGGACGCCTTGAAGCACCTGGTTCTGTCGACCAGAGATTTGACCTACGTCACCAGAGGAGGCAGTCTTGACAGTGATAACCCTTCAGCCAGCTTGATGACCGGCATGGCCAGAAGCATCCGGTCCGAGAATGCTGGGCTTGGTCTAACGACTGTTGACATGGACAGCCATACGTCCCTGGGCAGCAGCGACAACATTGCAGCCCTTCTCAAGCTGTTCATCGCTGCAAGCAGAAGTGCGGGCAGCGACCAACCGGAATCGGAGTACGCCATCCGCCAAGGTAGACCCATGGTACAGCGAGTCCTTCTCGAAAAGGGCGTCAATGACATGGCGTCTACTTGGTACAGCCCGCCCAGACCGGAGAACATGTTATTCGTGCAGGAAGGGCGGGCGCTGAAGCTTGGCATCAGAACCCCCGGACGCCTTGACACTCTGATGTTTGGCGATGATCAAGTAAGCCGCCAAGAATTGGCCTCGGATCAAGTTGAGATTGAAGTCAAGGCCATGGGGCTGAACTTCAAGGATGTCATGGTTGCCATGGGCCAGCTGAGCCAGCCCGCTCTCGGCCTCGAGTGCTCCGGCATCATCAGCCGCGTCGGCAGTCATGTTGCAAGTCTCTCGCCCGGAGACAAGGTCATGACCTGGAAGCTAGACACGTTTAACAATTTCACGCGGGCTCCGGCTGCCATGGTCCAGCTATTGCCTCGGGGAATGACCATGGCAGAGGCTGCGTCCGTCCCCATGGTATACTGTACTGCTTACCACAGCTTGGTGAACGCCGCCAGACTCCGAATGGGCGAGACCATTCTCATTCACGGTGCGGCGGGCGGTGTTGGTCAGGCTGCCATTATCCTGGCCCAGTCTATGGGGGCTACCGTCTTTGCCACCGTCTCTACGGGCGCAAAGAAGAAGCACCTCGTGGAACAGTACAACATACCAGAATCTCACATCTTCAACAGCCGCGATAGCGTGCATTTCTCGCAAGCTGTCCTCCGGCTAACGCATGGGCGTGGTGTAGATGTGGTGCTCAACTCGTTGGCGAGTGAGGCGCTCCGAGCGTCGTGGAGGGTCATTGCTCGCTTCGGCAGATTCGTCGAGCTTGGCCAGCGAGATATTGTTGGAAACACGGGGCTCGACATGGAGCCGTTTTCCCGCAACGTTTCATTCCACTCCGTACACATGACTGACCTTCTTGACTGGGACATTGATACGGCCGCTCACGGGCTGGCCAAGGTTGTCGAGTTGCTCAACAACAAGGTTGCAAGGCCAGTGACTCCAGTCAACATCTTCCCCCTCTCTCGCATTGAAGATGCATTCAGGACTATGCAGACTGGCTCACACATGGGCAAGATCGTCCTCGAGGTGCATGACCATGACCATGTCCCGGTGCTGCCCGCATCCGCGCCACCAGTCAAGTTCTTCGAGGACGCCACGTATGTCATTTCTGGTGGTGGTGGTGGGCTTGGTCGCTTCATTGCAACCTGGATGGTCAAGAACGGCGCCAGAAACATCCTCCTGCTCTCAAGATCCGGGGGTACCAAGGCTTCCGTGCAGAAGTTGATTAAGAGCCTCGAAAACGCTGGCGCTCAAGCTGCTGCGTGGGTTTGTGATGTCGGAGACGAGTCAGCTGTGAGGCGGGCGGTTGAACGCTGTAGGCAGGAATCTTGGCCCGCGATCCGAGGCGTTATCCAGAGCGCCATGAATTTGCAAGATGCCGTAAGTGCACTTTCCGCTAAATGTACGAGTCATGAGTGGACCTTTGGCTAATTTCGAGGAAAAGATTTACGAAAACATGACTCTAGATCAGTTTAGAGATTCTATTCGCCCAAAAGTCAGCGGCAGCTGGAATCTTCACAGACACATGCCTCGAAATGTTGATTTCTTTATTTTGCTGTCCTCGACTGTTGGCGTTGTTGGTTCAAGAGGCCAATGTAATTATGCGGCCGGAAATGTTTACATGGATGCCCTGGCATGCTACCGTCGCAGCAAGGGTCTTTCTGGGTGCTCTCTTGACCTGGGCGTGATGCTTGGTGTTGGATTCCTGGCTGAAGAGACCACAGAAAGAGTATATGACAATATTCAGACGTGGGCTTTCCTTGGCATCCGAGAACGCGAGTTCATCGGTGTTTTGGAGGCTGCTGTGCGAAATGAGAGCTCTCCTGGAGTACCAATGCCACCTCAGCTCATACTTGGTCTCAGAACAGGCGGCATGATGGCTTACGGGAAGAAAAAGTACCCATGGTGGTTCAACGACAGAAGATTTTCACACCTTGTGCAAATCGACACACAGTTAGTTTCCCAGGACGGCGAGAATAACGCCGAGACACCCTTGAGCATCGTCCTGGCCAATGCCACCGACATTGAGCAAGCTGCAGATGCGATAGCCACTCGACTTGTGGGCAAGCTGGCCAAGAGTCTCATGATGTCGGTCGAGGACATTGAACCAACCAAGCCTGTTAGCAACTATGGCGTCGACAGTCTCTTGGCCGTGGAAGTGCGTTCTTGGATCCGCACCGAAGCAAAGGCAGAAGTGTCCGTCTTTGATCTACTTGGCAATATCCCCATCAATCAGCTGGCAGCAAAGCTAGCGGCGTCCTCAAAGGCCCTGCCAAACACATTGCTGGCACACAAGGCCCAGAGTTGACACACGCGAGCAGGTACGACTTGGGCAGGCGTTTTCGATATGGTGGAATGAATTAAATGCACACGGCTATACATGGGCAAAGCAACCATTATACATTATAATAAGCATCTTAGTCGGTATAACTCACTTTCTAATATTAATACTATATTTCCTTAATTCACCTTTTCTATCTACACTTCGTTAAATATTTAAGTCTTTGTTTACTTAATACTTATAAAGAACTAATATAATAGCCTAAAAAATATAATATAAAAAAGGTCTATATAAATAATAAAAATATTAACTTTTAATATAATAAAGATATCTTTAATAAGTAGTATAATAAATTTACTTTAAAAGCTTTATTTAATTTTATATAATATTTCTTAAACTAAAGATTTTAATAAAAAGGCTTAGTTTTTCTAGTATTACTAGGTAAATACTATAAGTATATTTATAAATATATTAGTTTAATAAAATTATTTACTTTATTATTTATACTTTAGTCTTTAAAATTAACTTAATACTATTTAAGTATTATAAGGACCTTATAATAATCGCAAAGGTACTAATTAAATGTCAGAGTAGAATATAATCGTATATACGGAGTATATAATAGGAATATAATATGATAGGAATATATAATAGTATGTGTTGGCTCTGGATTCTGTAACTCTCCTATTCGCCGCGCACTAGTGACGACCACTCTTCCCCCCTCACCACCCGATCAACCTCATCCAGCACCATCGGATACACATCCCTGTAGGCATCGCGTCCCATCCAGCAGTCCAGATGCCCGTACCCCTCAATCACCCTCCTGCGATACTGCAGCCCCGGATTCCCCTCACACCCCGCCGCGAGCCCAAACGTGGTGCAGAGCCGCTCATACGTCTTCTCCGTCGCCTCGGGTGAGAGCACATCGCTATCCGCGCCCGAAAAGAGAAAAATCGGTATGCCGCGCAGCCGCTGCACATTTGCGTCTGTGTCGAGCGGCACAAACGCCGGCCCGTTGGTGCTCACGCGCCCGCGGCGACCCATGCGCATGAGCAGGTGCATGAGCGCCATGTTGGCGCCGCCAAAGAATTCGTCTACATGGCGGTGCGTCTCCTCGTTGAGGTTGGCGTGGTTCCAGCAGCGCCCAAACAAAACCGTCGCACGGTGGCAGGTCGCGCTGGCGCAGCGCTCCTCGGCCGCCGCGAACCTCAGCAGCTGGTCGATGAGGGTCTGGCGCGCGCCCGAGTCGGGGGACGCGGCGCAGCGGAACCACGGGCCGACGGCGGCGGCGTGCAGCTTGTCGAGGGGCGCGGGGAAGGCCGCCTTGCGCATGTTGCTGCCGCCCCAGATGGGGTTCATGAAGACCTGGCTGCAGGTGATGCCGCGGATCCAGTCGGCGGGGACGGCGCCGTCGAGCAGGCCGCACGAGAGGGCGACGGAGCCCATGCAGTGCGCGATTGTGTACAGCTTGGCGCCGCCCTGGAGCTGACGCACCTTTTCCAGGCCGGCGCGGATGTCGAGCCGCGCGTCGTAGGTGGTCCACGGGCTGCTCTGGCTGACCGAGTCGAGCCGGCCGGTGCGGTGCACGAGCACGAAGACGCGGTAGCCGGCTCGCGTAAAGTAGTTGACCGCGTTGGTGGCAATGGTGGGCAGCGCGAAGATCTGGTCATCCACGCCGGCGCCGGGGATCATGACCAGGTTCTCCGTCGGCACCGGCCCGCCAGAGACGACGTCCTGCGCCACGTGCGCGGGGTCCGGCTCCCACATGAGCAACTTCGTCTCCACGCCGTCCCGCGCCACGATCCGGTACGTCGCCGTCGGCTCCGTCGGATTCGCGAAGCCGCCGAGGGGCTTCGTCGCCACGTACTGTAGTGGCCCTAGTGGTAGGAAAAAGTGCGGCGCCATTCGGTGTACAATGTGCGACGACAGGTCCATGATCCGCCTGCACCGCTCCGCTCGGCTTTGTCCGGTCGCGGTCAATGTGCGCAGTTGCTTGAGGAACGGACCGAGCGTCACTTTGAGGATCCCAGCGGCGACTGTTTCCCCGCCACTCTTGTCGACAATGGTGACGTGCAGCTTGGTCATGGCCCGCCACAACTGCCTGGGGCTGAGTGAGACAGAGGCATCGAGTAGCTTGAAACCGTGCAGGTGCAGTGGCCGTCCATTCGTGCCCGTCATGAGACAGTCGTAGACGATCTTTTTCGTCCCGCACCTGTCCGGGTCCGGCTGGAAGAGGTCGACGGTGCCACCGTGGAGCATAAACGGCGAGCCTGGGATGGCAGGACACACCAGCGTACCAGAAATGGTCCCTCTGTAGCAAGTCTCGTTGCATCTTGCCGTCGTCCTCTCGAGCTGAATGCTCGCCAATAGCCGCGCTACCTGGCCACGACCGTTGGCCATTCGACATGCGCGCTCGTATGCCGCGGTATTGCACAACTTGATGGCCGTGCCGCTGTAAAGATATCCTTGCAGCAGTTCTGTAAAGGAGATGGGATTGGCAAGTCGTTTCACGGTCTGGGCCAAGGGCTGCGTTGGTTCTCGGTCAGGTTGGAAAGCAGAAGCCGGCATATCGAGATTGATGGTGCCGTTGGACTTTGTAGAAATGTCGAGACATTGTCTCTCGGCAAACGTGGCAACGGACCTCTCCGCCAAGGCTGCAATCGTGGCGATGGGATTCACCCCCAACGCGCCAGGAATCGCGGCACCGTCCACCACAATCAGACCAGCGTGCGTTTCCGACTGCTGGCCAGCAAAGACTTCACCAACGTGGTTTGTCACACCACTCTTGCCGCTGTTGTCCCTCGACATGCTCGCGCCGCTACAACCCAGGGGGTTAGTACTTGTTGTCGTTGCTGACACGACACACGAAGCCGAATTGACCTACCCAAGAGGATGGACCGTGAGTTGGTGGTTGCCCCAGAGACGGAGTAATGGATTGTAGATTAGTGTGCCTCCGTCTTTCTCAATCACTTTCTTGAGCGGCGTCATTATTCGTTGCACACGTTCTTCATTGTGGCCGGCCCCGAGGAACTCAAACACGGGCTTATCGTCCTCGAGCCGAACGGTCGCCTGGCTGCCTGTCCATTGTGAGCAGTTTATCTCTTGTTGGAATGGCTCATCGCTCACTGTCATGAGACATGACCAAGAACACTTGGGTATCTCGGCTATTGCTTCTGTGAGAGAATACATGCCGCAATCCCTGCTTGCATCTCGAAAGCAGCCGTTTCATTTTTGGAGTCGGACCTTTTGACATGGACGAACACGCCGCATACGCACCAACTACGGTGTTGACAAACGTTGACAAGACTGTCGGGACCCCTCCGTCCTGTATGACGTAGCCGTCGAGCGGATTACCAGTCTTATCACGCATGTCGATGATGGAGGTGATGGTAGGCCCTTGTCGGTCAGTAAACGTTTGCTTCCGGTCCCTAACATCATGCACTCCACGGCTGGTATTATATCTAGAACTTCTTGTCAGTCAAAGTGCGGATTCTTACCGTCAGGTTAAACGCACCCAAACGCCAGCATGTCGCCATTGCCACTCATGCCGTGTCCGACCAAGTCACTCATTGCGAGGCCCATGGCCTTGCTCCTGAGTAAAATCTCGGTCGTGCCGAGCGACCCTGCACCTAGAAACACGGCCTTTTTCGCATGCACCCACGACAGCTCGGCGTATCGATCGCCGGGAAACGCGGCCCGCGGGCTGTCGTGTGCGGCAAAGTAGACGAGGTAGCCGCCGAGCTCCGCGGACGCCGTGTCGACGTACCGCACCTCGCACGCGCAGAACAGGTCGGCGCCCCAGTGCCACGCGTCGGCGAGGTAGGTGACGAGTGTCGTTGTCTTGGACCCGTCGTTGACGCCCGTCGCGTCCTGGCCGGTGAGCGTGGACGGCGCCATGGGCAGCCCGGCGCTGCTGCGGCCGTGGCGGAACCGCGTCGTCTGCGGCACGCGGTAGAAGCTGTCCCCCACGCCAAAGGCCTGCGCCTGCTTCTGGAGACGCGCCGTCTTGTCGAGGACCGGCCAGTTTTGAGGATACGGCTCAGGTTCCAGTACATCTCTGACCTGTTGGTAGTCTGTATCTCACAAGCGGAACCGTGTTAGTATGATGAAGCAATCAAGCAAAAGCAAAGGGCACAAGAAGAAGAACACAAGAGCGCAAGAGCAAATACATGCATTTGGCCAAGCAGGTCGGATCTTGCCGAATTTCCGACGGCCATAGCTCCGAGGACAAGGTCGACTTGTCTGCCTCGAGAAAGACATTGGCATTGATCAAGCTACCGCCACCAAGACCTGCACGTTCCCCCTCCTTGTCAGTGCTTTGTCAAAGTGGCCCACGCCCATCCATGAACTCGCTCACCATTCGCAACGACGGCGCTCTGGCCCTTGCCCGCCACTATGTGGAACATGCCCGTGGCATTGCCGCAGGCCCCGGCCCGCCCTGCCGACAGATGGACTTGCCCGGCCACCTGGCGCAGGCCGGTCGGGTACTCGCCCGGCCACTTCTCGTCGCCGCGCTCGAGGACGCATACGGACTGCCCGGCGCGGGCCATGCGCGCCGCCGCCACGCCGCCGCCGTACCCGGACCCGATGACGACGCAGTCGTACGACGGCTTCATGTCGCTCAAGGGTTTGGATATGCGTGGATACGAGGGTTTTGGTGACGTGGGTGGCGCCGCGGCTGTCCCGTCTCGCGTGGCGAAGCCCTCTTCCAAGGAAGACAGGCGTTCGTATCTGCCGCGGCCGGACTTGGGAAACATGTCAAAAGCATGGGCCAGTATAGTATGGGGTGGACAGGTGCTCTAACAGAGATGATGATGTTGTATAACAGTTGGCTCTACATAATTTGGGGGGGGGGGGGGGGGGGGGGTAGTAAAAAAATACCACAACGCCCGGACTCCCCCCACCCACC
>JAAHCF010000829.1:0-14708 GCA_038367545.1 Beauveria asiatica | reverse complement strand
CCGCACCACCCAGTACGGTGGTTTGCAGTTTGTTTTTTTTTTTTTTTTTTTTTTTTTTTTTTTTTTTTACAAATCTAGACCAGTCGTTTGCACCGCATCGCGCGTCCACCTCTTTGTACGTTTATCCGTCTGGAATATATTAGGGTGTACGGTTCTACAACGAACTGGCAAATGAAGAAATACTCGCAAAATATACTTGCTTTTTCTTGTCAAAAAATAAATCTTAGAAAAAAATTCTTGAAAAAAAAAATGGGAGGGCATCAACACGTTACGCGATGCTGTGGTGGTTGGTTGCCAGAGCCACCCCCCATTCATTCCGTGTTTCTTCTTCCCTTGGTCTGTGTACTGTTTTTTTTTTTTTTCCCTTCTTCTCGCGCCGGACAAAGGTTGTCGTGAAACGCCAGATGCTCAAATTTTCCCAGTTTCACTAGACGATATAGAACCACCTGCAGCTCGCAGTCGGCCCGTGTAAATGAATTGCTGTGGCAGGGGTGCGTGTATACGCATGATCAGAAGGTGTTCCACGCAATGGAGACGGTGTAAAGAATTGTGCATCACGTTGGTGACTGGGCCAGTAGATTCTCGAGCGTGAGAGCATGTACTGTAGACCTTTTGCTCTGTTCGACTTGCCACTGGGTTCGTCAGGGAATGAATGGCCCGAACTGTCAGCGCAGACTCTGGCCAGAAGCTAAATCAGTGTAATGTTGCCTAGATATTGACAGTTGGGGGAGTGAAGCCATGTACTATGCGATGAGATGTCATCGTAAAAAGGCCAACATGTTTGTTTAAAGATATGCATCATCGACATTAGAACCTCCTCTTCTTCTTTGCTGGTCCAGCCGCTGCCTTCTTCTCCAGCTCCCTCTTTAGTTCCTCTCGCTTTCTATCCGCGCGTTCCTGCGATGTCTCCTTCTGCTTCTCCTCCTCCCTAGCCTCTGCTGCTGATGCGTTGCGAGACGTTGCACGGCCACGCCGCGCGTCATCCCTTGTCACATCTGCCGACGGCGCTGTACCGGCTCCAACCCGCTTGCCAATGACGCCCAACCTCTTTGGTGCAGTCGAGCCAGCCTCCTCCTCGCCCTTTGCTGCTGCAGAAGCAGCGTCGTCCTCTGCTGTCCCTGCATCATGCACCGGCCGTCTTGGTTTTCCACCAATGCGGCCCAGACCGCTCTTCTTTGCAGGCGCAGAGGAGGACGGGGGAGGAGGAGGGGGAGGGGACGAATCAGCAGGTGGCGATGATGCGGCCTCGTCAGGAAGAGAGGCAGTCTCGTCTACGTCACTAGCCGTTTCTGATGCCGTCTCGTTGTCATCTGCCATGGCGTCTTTGGCCTTGGTCTTGGGAGGGGGTGGGCTGGCGGCCTTGGGTGGCGATGGAGGTGGTACCGGTTTCTTGCCGCCTATTGCTCCGATGCGGCCAGCTTTCTTCGGCTCCTGAGATGACGCATGCTCTTCCTTGACGGCTTTTGCAGGCGAGCCCTGCTCTGATGATGTATGAGCGTCTTTGCTTGGGCCAGTCTCAGTCTTTGGCTTGAGCCGTGACGGAGTAGATTGAATCTGAAACTCGTCGTCATGGTCATCATCGTCGCCCAGCGTCACATCGCTGGCGTCCGGGGGTGAGGAGGGTTCTGCCGAGTTTGGGGCTCCTGTTTGATTATCTTCTGTAGAAGCAGTGCGATGCGGTAAACTTGTTATGCTACTGAAGCTGCGCCACCAGCCGTCCAGGTCGCTGGATGCAAAGTTCATTGACATGCCAGGCAGTCCGGCATTGCCGCCAAAGACTCTTTGCACCAAGTCCGTCACGTCGCCAGGTTGATCAGCGTTGTTACGGAGCTCATCGTTCATCTTTTGCTCGTTGAATGGGGCGAGACCTCTGATTTTGCCATCCGCAGTCTCTCGCGTCACCTTTTTGCGGCCCGAAAGCGCTGTAAATACATGCTCCAAGCCTGTGCCGGTAGCTTCGAGCTTGTCAGAGAGCTTGGCAATTACCGCATCTTTGTGCGCTAATGTCTGTATCAACATGTCTACTTGGCGGCTCCTGAAGTAGAGATGCTCGACAATGGGGATCGCGAACTCGTTTGTAATGGCAACAGATGATGACTTGTTCAAATGGAACGGCCATTCCAGGGGCTCAAATCCGGCGAGTTGGCAGGTGGCCACTAACTTTAAGCCTTCTTTTCCAGAATCCGCCGATGATGCTGGCGAAAGCGTAAAAGTAGCTTCATCATACCCACCAGCCGTCTCATCCAGCGCACCCCGGAGCGTCTGGAGAAACTTGCTCATATTCTCAGGCGTATCGCTCGGGTCGATGCTCGTATCTTCTTTCCATGCTCTCATGCAAATGGCTTTCCTCTCCATCGACTCGGTCCATACATGAGCCATGTCTGTAACCTGAATTGAATATTCGGATGCTTTTGTCTCAAAGGCAACCAGGAGTGGTGGTAGTTGGCCTTCTCCTGAAAGGCGCAGGGGTCGCCATGTTTTGGCGCCCACCATAGCGAGCTTCCGTCAAGCGCAACGATGCTAAGCTCCGTAGGCGTTGCGCACTAACAATCTTATTGAGCCCCTATCTGATGGTTTTGATAAGCCGCAGCGCAGCTTGCATCAGGCTTGTGCGGTTTCCAGAGCGCGATTGGTGGGCAGCTTCAGCGTTTTGCGACGATTCCGCCGAGGACGCCACCTGAAGCGTGACCAATTGAGATGTGGCCGGGAAAATCTAGAGCGTCTAGCGTGCCGCAGCAAGAGGCCGGTTTGATGGGATCAATTCGCCTTCGCTACCTCCTCATTGCCGAGTAAAAAAATGTTGTGCAAAGATGTTGATGAGGAGGAGCAGACATCCGCGCACTAGCGACGCCCCCAGCCCCCAACCGTGACGGGGCTCCATGGATCCTGCAGGGTTCTGCGCCGATGATATAGAGTCTACAGATAAGTGCGGCAATAAACTCGAGCCAGATCGAATTGGTAGAAAAAAAAATACATGATATCATATTTATATTCGAATGATTGACGAGTCTTTCCAAAATCAGTCATCCATAATCCCTACTCGTTATCCAGTAACGCGTAGAAAAAGACGGCAATTTCGCCTCTGCTTTCTGGAAACGCGCGATAGAGATGCTCATCATAGCCTGCAAAGACCATGCCAGCTTTTTTGTAGAAGCGACAGGCTGCAACATTATTAGATTGGCCTTCGACGCGAATCGCGCCAAGACCAATTTCTCGCGTCCAGTTCTTGACAGCGTCCAGGAGACGCGCTGCATTGCCGTAGCCGCGAACACTGACATCCAGCCCAATAAATTCGAGCAGAACCATCCGGTTCCAGCTCTTGGAAGCGACAGTGTATCCATAGATGCGGCCATTCTTTGCCCTGAGAACAAATATGACTTTCGTGAGACCATCAGCCCCCTGCAATTCCTGCTCGTCGAAGCCAAAGTCTTTGACTCTCTCGGGTAGCGGTGATGTAATGAATGGCAAGTCGTTCTCTAGCTGAGTTATTGGCTTTGCAACCTCGGCATCGATTGAAAATCTGAAATCCAGTCCGGCAACATCTTTTTCCGTCAGCTCGTTGACTCTTTCAAGTTGCAGTTCAACCATTGTGGTGATGGTTAATGTTATTGAACAAGTATTGAGGGCAGGTATAAGCTGTGGGAGGGCTCCAATATGTTATCGTGGCGTGAATCTCGGCGAGCCGAATTTGGAAAGCTGCCATCAACTCGGAAACTTTGAGCAGCTTGTCAACCCACCAGCAATTGTATCAGAAACCAGCTTGCAATTCAAGCCACTGTCGACTTATTACTTGTAATGCCATGATTACGTTCAGCTCTGCCACCCAATTCCGAATAAGAAATTACCCACACTTTGGCGTGGTACGCCAGGCTACACACCAACAGAGAGCTTGAAAAATTCCGCCACGAGTCTGCAGCTGCAACGAGATGAAAGGTCCGTGTATCTACATTTTCATGGTTCAAAGCCTCAGAAATAACAAATTTCGACTCCGAAACCGGCCTTGTCGGTGAAGCGGACAGTTTGAAGAATTGCTCCTACTGCCTTGGGCTCATAGAGCAAAATTAGCGACCCTCGGACAACAACGGCCCCCTTGGCCTAATGGCTAAGGCGCAAGAGTGCGTACCCCGCTTAGATCTTGTCGTTGTACATCAAGCTGACTTTAACTAGCTTCTATATCTCGGAATCTTGAGATTGCCGGTTCGAGTCCGGCAGGGGGTGTCTCCCTTCATTTTTTTCTTCATTTTTTATGCCGTGCTCCTCTAGTTATATTATCAGATCTTGCATGCTTGTGCTTCGAAGAAACCTTTTTTTTTCTTTCCTATTAAGCAGCACCCCCCTGTGGTCTTATAGCTAGCCTGCGCGTACCTGCTCCCATTCAAGTGCAACTAAAAAAATAATTGGCTGGCTTTTCCAGCCTAGTAGGTCGATTTCGATCCGCAGAACTGCTATGACGCACGGGAAATCGGGGCCCTCAGCAACCACATCACTCTCGATTCAAAGGGGTCAAAAAGGTCGCGCTCCTCGAGAAACCCTCGATTAAAGCTTACTCAACATGACAGAAATTTGCACGATTTTGTGTGCCCATGATTGAGTCGCGGTCATAATTACCATCGCGTACCCTTGGCATTTTGTCTTCACTTACATGCCTGTCTGCTACTGGGCATCACTAACGCGACGCACGCTGTTCACGCCGCGAGTTATCGGGGTCTTCTTAACAACCTCGCGACCACACGAATTCATCACCAGACAATTTGGCACAATGGCGCCTCGTGCAACGAAGCGCAAGGCCAACGCTGCACCTGCGGCTAAGACGAACGGAAGCAAGAAGGCCAAGTCGACGAGCTACGACGACGAGCTTCGGGAACCGCACCATGCGGCTGCTGATGCCGAAAAGCACGGAATTGTCCTCCGCGATTACTACCCACCAGAGATGAGCAACGCAAGGGCGCGCGCATATGCTGAAGAGGCGCTCCGCCGCCCGATGGAGAACCTGGTTACCGCCCAGCGCGAGACAGCGGAGGCTATGAAAAAGGCTGCACAAGGTGAAGCTGTCGCCCACTGGTTCAAGACTGACTTGCGCTGTGCCGACAACACGTCTTTGGCTTTGGCGGCCCAAAAGGCCAAGGAAATGAATGTTCCGCTTCTCTGCTTTTACTTGGTCAGCCCCCAAGATTTCGAGGCTCATCTGAGATCGCCGGTCCGGGTCGATTTCATTCTCCGTACACTAAAAGTATTGAAAGAAGACTTGGCGAAACTGGATGTTCCACTCTACTTCGAGACTGTGGAAGAGCGCGCCAAGGTCCCTGCTCGTGTGCTTGAGCTGCTTGAATCGTGGGGCTGCAACCATTTGTGTGCCAACTTGGAGTACGAGGTTGACGAGCTCCGTCGCGAGACCAAGATAGTAAGGCTACTGGCTGCAAACAACAAGTCTTTCGAAGCTGTGCATGACACTTGTGTCGTTCCTCCAGGTCAGCTTCGCAGCGGTACAGGCAACCAGTACGCCGTTTATACGCCGTGGTATCGCGCTTGGATGGCTCACATTCATTCCAACCTTGACTTGCTCGAGCTACATGATGCGCCCCCAAAGAATCCTGCATCAGCCAGAAAAAGATTTCAGAAGCTCTTTGAGTGCGAAATACCCGCGGCGCCCAAGGGAAAGGCACTGTCGGCAGAAGAACAGAAGCGCTTCCACTCACTTTGGCCATGCGGCGAGCATGAAGCCAAGGCTCGCTTGGACAAGTTCTGCGAGGAGCGCATTGGCGAATACAGCCAACAAAGAAACCTGCCAAGCCAGAATGGCACAGCTAGCATCTCTGTGCACTTGGCCAGCGGCACAATCAGCGCTCGAACTTGTGTGCGCACCGCAAGAGACAGAAACAAGTCAAAGAAGCTGGACAGCGGCCATGAGGGAATCAAAGTCTGGATCAGCGAGGTCGCATGGAGGGACTTTTATCGCCACGTATTGGTCAGATGGCCACACATTTGGTGAGTGCACAGCTTTTGCAATTGATGCATCATCTAACGGGGACTTTTACAGCATGAACAAGCCGTTCAAGCCTGATTATGCCGATATAGAATGGTCATATAATACCGAGCACTTTAACGCCTGGTGTGAGGGCAAAACCGGGTTTCCCATTGTTGATGCTGCTATGCGACAGCTGAATCACATGGGTTACATGCACAATCGGCCTCGTATGGTTGTGGCTTCCTTTCTCTCCAAGGATCTACTCCTTGACTGGCGCATGGGCGAGAAATACTTTATGGAGCACCTGATAGATGGCGACTTTGCGAGCAACAGCGGTGGCTGGGGCTTCAGCGCAAGTGTCGGCGTCGATCCGCAGCCGTACTTTCGCATCTTTAACCCACTCCGACAGAGCGAGCGCTTCGATCCCGACGGCGACTATATCCGCCAATGGGTGCCAGAGCTGAAAGATTTCGACAATAAGCAAATTCATGATCCGTACAATCGCGGCGCGGGAGACGAGGCGAAGAAGAATGGATATCCAAAGCCGATTGTCGAACATAGTGAGCGTCGGGAGCGAGCGCTGGCTGCGTACAAGGCGGCTGTGGCGTAGGCCGGCAAGTCGTCCGAATAGTACTCGGCCGATGAGGGGGGCTCGGCACCTTCTTAACGCTGATCTGCGGCCGATGAGCGGCGCCGAACAATAGCAGTACGCCTGGGATCAGAACCGAGCGGTGCAGCTGTTGGTCGCAAACATGTCGGAGCAGGTCACACTGGAGACGTCTGACTGTATTCGTTTCTTTACAGGCGCACATTTCGAATCTGTGCGCACGAGCGATGGCGCGCGACGTTGGACAATTACGGACGTTAATGTGATAGGTAATTTGGAACTGAATCAAGAATCAGTTTACGCGCATGTCCGACCTGTATCTGTACCGTGACAAGCAGTCTCAACTGCCACGGCTTTTTCAAGGCCGAGAATAATCTGCGGCTCGGAGACTATCAGAGTAGCCTCAGAATTCTCAGCAATAGACAGGCGGCTTCACAAGGAGCCCTGCGAGCCAGCCGGTGCGAGAAGACTTTTCCAGCCGGGAGCACAATACCAATCACATCCAAATCACTTCCAGGGCTCGCACGTGTATGGACAAGTTCGTAATGTTTTTTTGTGTCTTCGAAATCGAGCCAAGACGCCTCGAATTGGATTGTGCTAAATGCAGGCCAACTCTAGTTCCACAAATGCACCCTTCCCGAAACCAATCCCAAACTATCGGATCGTTAGCATTGCTAATGCTGAATGCTGGCTGTCGGTTCCGTCACCCGGGTATTCTGCACCTTTCACTCTAATGTTTTTTCTCTTTTCGTCATTGTATAAAGCATTTATCGCTGAGCGCTCCAGACATTCTTGACGAGGCCGTCACGCTGAGCCAGGCGGTTCATGGCGTCGTCGGACTCGCCCATGGCGCGGACGAAGCCGCAGAGGGCATAGACGTGGGCCTCGCCAGGGATGGCGCGGCCGTTCTCGTCAACCTTGGCGATGGAGATCTGGACAGAGCCGTGATCCTTGGCCTTGATGATGCGGTTGGTAGCGCTGCACTTGCGGGGGACGTAGCTGTAAATCGGAATCGCAACATTAGTACAGTGTCATTTCTTCGGGAATCGTTTATGAATATCGAATCGGTGTTGCCTCGAGGGTTTCGGTGTTGTCTTACAGATCGACGATCTCGCCACGGTCGTTCTCCATCTTGACGGGTGTTGTGAGGGTGTTTGGGGGTGTAGAGATTTGTCGTGGTGCTCGGGTGGGATAGCCTCACAAATTCCTGACCTCGAAATTTGCCCTGGCTCCGAATAATTTCGTGGGGCGGAGAGGGCTTTCTGTGCGTCACATGATCCATCATGTGATAGCGTGAATGTCTCGCGAGCCTACTGAGCCAATCAAAGCGCGCAGTCGCCCTCGAGACTTCTGGCAACCTCGTATCCACTTTGACTTGAATGCTTCTGAAAACCTACGACGAGCAAACCGCGACGTAATCGCCTCTATGAAGGGCTCGCTCGGAGGTGGTGCTAGGAGCGAGATACAGAAATCATTCTGCTGCGTCTCATTGGTTCGAGATGCGCTCTGCGCACTCGACCTCATGCTTTCGGCGCAATGGCTTCTCCCGAAATGTTCTTGTCGTCACCTTTACGTCCCAGGCGCCGAATCGCAACTTCTCCACTCGTGATATCCTCCTCACCAGATCTTCCTCCGTTGCAAGATCTAGGGTCGCGACCGCCAAAACCTCCAATCTTCAAGTCAACTACCCCTACAACACCAATTCACCAGCGCTCACGAGCCGGGTTTACGTCAGCACCAGAACCCAAACCGGAGGCCGTGAACCTGTCGCCAACGCCCGAAACCTCTGTTCATGACTCGCACTATAGATCTCCCAACAAATCCAAGTCGCACCAATCCCTTGCGAGCCATGCTATGCCACAAAAATGCGCTACTCTTGGGGCCGCACGCCAGCCCCTGTTGCTTTCATCCTCTCCAGCTGGATCTCAAGCAGTTGTGAGCGAAAGCAAATACTTCCAAAACCCGATTTGCGAGCCTTTTCAAGACAAAGAATTCGCATCAGCAGGAGAATCTGTGTCACGAGATACGTCTTTGAACCTACAACAGGCCCCCGCAAGACGCCTAGATTGGACCCCGCCGAAACAGCAGTCACTGAATGTCAGTCAGCCCAACAGTGTCAGCCCAACAGCGACTGAGCTAGTTTCTGAAGAGAATGGCAAAGGCGATACACTTTCCAAGGTTCTTGAAGCTTTCAAATGTGACGATACACCGGCTTCGACTATAGCAACTCGATCCGACGAAGATGGCAGCATTTTTCGGAAACGCAAGCTGATCGACGCGGTGTCGACGAGATCCGGACAAGGCCCATCGGTAGCCCCTGAGTCTGCGATTGTTAAGAAAAAGGCGGCATCAAAAAAGAAACCACGGACTATCACAGGTCTAGCTACCGCCGCATATAAACTTGCTAGTCAGCCCGACCCCGGCCCCGAGGAGGAAAACCAAACCAGGCCCTCAATAACAGAGGCTCAAGTGGCAACAACTACGTCGACCAACGCGCCTGCGAAGAAAACGAGGAAGCGTACCAGCAAAGCCCCAAAAAAGACGCGGAAGAAGGACTCGCCGCCCAAGCCAATCTTGTTGTCACCCAGCGCGGCGTTGCGCCAAGTTGCAAATCAAGACTTTCTTTTTGGAACGTCAAGTCAGCTGGCCCAAGAACAATCTCCGGGATTCCTGCGAGACTTGGCTAGAGCAATGAAACATTCGAATGAAATCGACCATGTTTCACTTTCGACGCCTATCAACAGCGACGCTATTGAACCGCCGGAAGCAAGGCGTTCGCTTTGGGACGCAGCGGCTCGTGATGAGGCTGGTGACGTGTTTGATCTGGGTATTCAGGAACTGGCTCAGAAGTCGCAGGATTTACCTTCTCTCGAGGCACAGGCTGATCCTTTTGGGTACGTCAAAGAAGCAAGCCCTCCTGGAGAGGATTCCTTTTTGAGCCTTTCGGATGCATTGAAGCCGCAAGAGGTGCTCGACGAGAAAAATCAAACTCCAGAGCCACCAAGGAGAGAGTCTTGCTCTCAGGATGCAGGGCCTATGCCTCCTGTGCCTACCTCAGCGAATTTACCACCCCGCCCCAAGTTTGAGCTCTATACTGATGCACAACTGGCTAGCGCGGTCTCTTCTTATGGTTTCAAGAATGTGCGCCAGAGAGTAGCGCGAATAGCACTCCTAGACAAATGCTGGCAAGGCAGGAATCAAAATGGCGCTGTTTCAGGCGCACGATCTGCCTCGACGCTGGCCGGGCAAAGTACACGGTCATCTGTCAAGTCAGGTCGGGCAAAATCGCCAGTAAAGACACCTGCTCGGCCTGAATCATCATTGGTCAGTGCATCCCAGCCGCAGGAACCGCCACCGTCAGCGCAACAGCCGATCAGTCCACCCAAGCGACCCCGCGGTCGACCACGAAAATCACCAGCACCAGCGCCATCTTTGATGGAATCTGCTTCACTTTGCGCCGCAGCCCTGTTGCATCCAGGCTCCACGACATTGGCCCCTAGCACCCCAAAACGTCGCAAGGCTAAAAGTTCTAAATTGGTTGTCGAGATTCCAGACTCAGAATCAGATGCTGATGGACTTGACTCCCTCTCCGCATCCCCATCCTCAGTGCCGGATGAAATGCCCTCACCTTCGCAAGGCGTGGACCTGTCTTTGTCCATGGATCAAGATGCTGAGCTGTCCATTGCAGTAACAACATCTGAAAAACCGGCCTCTTTTGAGTACATTACCAAATCGGTCACTTCTGCACCAAGGTCCAGAGATGTCAGTCAGCCATCTTGGCATGAGAAGATACTACTATACGATCCAATCATCATTGAGGACCTCACTGCCTGGTTGAATTGCGGACCGCTTACTAGGGCCGGTTACGATGATGAGGTGAGCTCGGGAGAGGTGAAGAAGTGGTGCGAGTCGAAAAGCATATGCTGCCTCTGGAAGGTCAACCTGCGAGGGAAGGAGAGAAAACGGTATTGATTTGCCGCTATCGTTGTGTTTTTTAGACAGGTGGTTCATTGCATTTTCAGCGCGGCGCCGGTTTAGGGCTTGGTTTTAGAATATTACACCTGTACATGGGCATTGGAGTTGGGGCCTATGTTTTTGAGTTGAGTAGCCATTCGATGTAGAAGATAATTCCAACCGTTTTGTTCAGCGCAAAGGTAGACTCTTGCCTGGCCACACCCTGTTCAAGCGACGAGCGGCACCAGAAAATCGGCGGCCGCAGACCTGCCATGAGCCGTGCGGAGCCGCTAAATCCAATGCGTCTTTACCGCCCGGCCTAAGACCGGCGTACCTCGGTAGCATGGCTCATTCCCCGCCAACAAGCATCTGAGCATCTACTACGTACATCAGAGCGCACCCGGGGACGGGTATACAACTAGTATAGCCGCTCCGACGAGACTAATTTTCATGAATTCCCAACTACACATCGTCGCAAGACGAATACTGCCAATTAGCACTCCCAGCGTTGCTGCCAGAAGACTCATCACCACCACGACTTCCATCGCGACATTCTCGACCTCCAACTTGTCTATCCCAGCCGTCTCGGTTCATCGCACGCGCCAGTACTCACCACGCCCTCATCAGCAACGACGGCGATTCTCCGGTCCCACTACTTCCCCAGACGCTGCAGCCGCAGCCGAACCCAGAAAGCCTCCCAAGATGGCCAAGGACGGCGAACCTGCCGTTCCCCGACCCAGCGCGTCCGTTGTGCTGCTGTCGCCGTCCAACGAGATCCTGCTGCTGCACCGCGTCAAGACGTCGACGTCGTTTGCGTCGGCGCACGTCTTTCCCGGCGGCAACGTGGATCCATTCCACGACGGCGACGTGCCGCCCGAGGGCAACCCGGACAAGCACCGCGATGGGCCGGCGTACCGTCTGTGCGCCATCCGCGAGACGTTTGAGGAGTCGGGCATCCTGCTGGCCAAAAAGGACGGCAAGTTGGTGCAGCTCCCGGAGAAGGAGAGAGAGGATGCGCGGAAGCAGATTCATGCGCGCAAGATCAAGTTTGGCGACTGGCTCGCGTCAATTGGCGCGACTGCCGACACTGGTATGTAGCGACACGGCCGGCCGGTCTTGGAGGCTGCGGATGCTAACGTACTTTTGCCGCATAGAGTCCCTCATTCCGTACACGCGCTGGGTCACGCCCGTCACCGTGCCGAAGCGCTTCACGACGCAAATGTACCTGTACCTGCTCCCGCTGACGCGCCGCGACGTGCCGTCCAAGATGGTGATCCCGACGCCCGACGGCGGCATCGAGCACACGGCGGCGCTCTTTGCGGAGCCGCAGGCGTGGATCAAGCAGGCCAACCGCGGCGAGGTCATGCTGTTCCCGCCGCAGTACTTTATCATCGACACGGTCGGGCGACACGTCGGCGGCGGCAAGCCCGGCGCGCTCGAGGAGGAGTCGAAGCGCTTCATGCAGCAGCGGCGGCGGCTGCTCCAGTTTGTCAAGCAGGTGCCCACGGCGACGACGGCGCTGGGCCGCGCGCACCCGTCGTCGCAGGTCGCCTGGGCGGACAAGGTCATTAGCCCGCTGCCGCTGTACATGCGCGAGAGCGACGGCCGCGCCGTCCTGAGCCTCTGCTACCCGGGGCCGGAGCTCGAGGGCGCGGAGGGGGCCCGCGTCGGCGATTTTGAGCACGTGGTGCTGGCAAAGTTTGGCAAGAAGGGGCCGACGGGCGTCGAGGTGCGGCTGCGGGAGGAGGTCCTTGACGAGGATGCGCAGCCAAAGGAGGGCCGTCTCGAAAAATTGTAGAATGGGAGTCGGCTTCTTCATTTTTACTCTTGGACATACAGGGTCGTCACTTTGTACATGGACATCCGAGAGCTTCAGGGGGCCCAGCTAGATCTAGACACGTAGACATGTCGGTTTCTTGACACCCAAAGCTGGTCCGCTGACAGCGATGTCAGCGGAAAGAGAAAGTTTTGCAATCTCGACAGCCTACACGAGTGCAGGCCTCTGATTGGCCCAAGCACGCTACCTCGGCACCCTTTTTGTACTCTTTCACTTTCACAGATACTCTGTCAAAATAGCATCATCCATTAGTAACAGTACTGAAAGACATCCGCGATACGTAGCATAACTGGCTCCCAATATATGAATCTACTTTATCGGCGGTTTACTGCGCTTCTCAGCTTTGGCCTTTTCCATTGTCATGAACAGAATTGAAAGCTTGTTCGGTGACACTGGTAAATCACCGCCCACGATGACTTGTTGAATGGTCCTCCAGCGACTGCCTTTTGGGCACTTGTCTACGACGAGGTGCCTGCCGAGGAGATGAACAGAGACATTGGTCAAGGCCATTTGGACTTTTTTCTTCTAACGCGATTGGCTTTGATTTGGATGATTTTATGAAGCATGATCAATTTACACTCCAAGGCGTTTCAAGCGCTCTACCAGTGTATGCATATGTATCGTAGATAGCCCCCTTGAGCTGCCAACAGAATGACTTTTTTGAAAATTTCTCATGTCGGCTTTGGTCAAAATTTGATTGTTAAACATTGTCGCAAGAACAGAAAATACAAAGATTCGGCAGGCGTTTCATATACAAAACGCCGAAGAGATGATGATATTCCCAGCATACCTTATTACTACTGCACAAACTCCCTACGAGAAGAAGATAGATAATGTAAGTAATTCCAGCCGAGTCGGGATCTAAACATGACTCGAACAGGTTAGCGGCGAGGGAGAATGGAAACGCAATGGTGTTTCGTGAGTGAGGAGCACACCTGTTCGATCTGATGGAAACATGATGAGCAGTTGATTCGTCGGTTGTTTTGCCTTGCCGCCCGTTTGCTGATCTGATCCACAATGATCTGTAGTAGATGCGTCTCCCCCACGGCATGGCAGACGAACGGGTTGTCTGCATCTTGTCCCCAATATCCCACACCTCGCTCGGGTCACCTACATGTCGAGCTGGCTAGCTGGCAGCGCAGATTGAAATTGTAAAGAGCAAATCTCTTGAATCTGGACAACAACTGAAGCGTAAGTCATCTTTTGTAACTTGAACGCCTGTCTATTTTTTTCTCCGGCCTTTGCTCCCCGGCCAAGTGAATCGCGTCCTAGGCCCTAGACCAATGACCGCAACGGAGAACTTTTCGGCGGCAATCTCAACAGAAATAGACATGACCACACTCACTTCATTGATCTAGATAAAGGGCGCATTCAATCAGTCGTTTGGCAGCGTCTCCTTTTTTTTGTGGCTGACGTCACACATCCACACGCGATCAATTTGTTGCAACCAGCCACACGCTTCGGAAGAGTGACTCTGTCATGACATTTCATACATTTGATGGCAAGGAACAATGCCTGTATCTACAGCTGCACGCCACAGCCGCGCGTGTTTTTTGAATAGCACTTTTCGTGAATTAACTGATGCAAATTCTCAAAATAGGGCTTACTTTGAATCCCGACCACAATTTAGATTTTTCTCGTTTGTAGGAGAGGACTCGTTGGATGTGCCATTGCCGAATTAGTAGTGCTGCGAATTGCTCTAACAAGTTAGAAAAGCGCCATGCAACGTCAAGTGCCACTGTATTAAGTTGATGGAAGCGAACTAACTAATCGAGCAATATTGGCTGTTAGCTCATACGCAAAAAGAAGCTTGAAGGGAAAAAAAAAAAAATATAGCTTTGCGTGCATTTGAGCAAGTTTTATCAGTTCACCGCAGCAAGCCCCGCCCCACACGCCCGGCCGTGTCTAGACCTCCTCCGGGTGTATCCTTGTCTCAATTCTCCCTCAGCCCTGCGGCTGCGGCATATATAGATAGAACATTGGAGAAAAACAAATGATAAGCATGCGTTGAAACGAGCCAAAGCAAGTGCATCCCAACGTGGAGGAAATAAGAATTATATGAAAGAGTTTGCTCCGCGACTTGCTCCAAGTACAATCGGGGTGCAAGCCGGAGGGGAGCATGTCGTGCATGGGCTGGGAGCCGGCCCCACCACCTCCGGGAGAGGCTAACTTGTACCTAAATACTGAATATGCATACCATGTCTTCAAGGATCTAGCGGCAATAGCACAGGAAAATCAGTTGAACCCCCCCATAATTCTTTCTTTCGAGTTGAATTTCCAGATGGCTGGAAATAGCATGACTGAAGGAGGGGTAAAAAAAAAAAGAAAAGAAAAGAAAAAAAAAA
>JAAHCF010000828.1:0-14727 GCA_038367545.1 Beauveria asiatica | reverse complement strand
TATTTTTTCCCTTATAAAGTACTATTATTCTAAGGTAGTTAATATACTAGTTTATAATAGCCTTAACTAGCTAACTAAGCTAGAATTCTTATTAATTATAAATAGTATATATTATCTAATATTAAAAGAAAAATCTATTAAATTAACTTTTAGAAAATTAAGAATCTAGTTATATAGGCTAGACTTTATTATTAAAGAAGTATATAAATTATACCTTAAGGCTAAGGAAGAAGAAGAAGTAATAATAATACTACTACTATCTTTACTAGCTAACTAGTTACTTTCTTTATTATTTTAAATACTAATAAATTTATAATTAATTAATATTAGTTTTTAATATATTTAGGGGTTAATAAGGAAGATCTAGGACTTAATTCTATAAATACTTAAGATAAGAGAATTACTTAATAAACTAGAAGGCTAAGTATACTAGCTATAGTATAGTATTAAGTAAATTATAACTAAGAATTAGTAACTTAATATAATAATAGCTTATTCTTAATCTATAATTAGTCTATTTCTTAGGTAGTAAGTTAGGTTTAAATATTATATTATAATAATAAATAATATCTTAAGTATAAGGAATTATTAAGAGTAAAACTCTTAAAACTAATTACTTAGTATTACTTAGATTAATTAATAGAGATCTAGACTACCTAACTATAAGAGTACCTCTCCCTTAAGTACTTATCTATATCTCTATTATAAAGACTAATTACCTTAATTACTTAACTATTTATTAATCTTTAATTATAATAATTAATAAATAATCTATTAATTACTCCTAATATAGTTATATAACTATATATTCTTTTCTTTTATATCCTACCTATAATTAACCTTATTATAATATATATACCTTATATAAGAGTATTTATAATATTATTCCCCTCCTCCTTTAGTCTTATCCCTAAAACTATAAAGTAAGCTACTTAAATAATCTAGTAATTTCTCCTCTTATATCCTTATATCTTAATATACTTATTAACTATATTATTAAATAAAAGTTAAAAGCCTTTTAGGTATTATTCTTTTATTATAATAATCTTCTTATAGTTATTCTTATAAACCCCCTTCTTCTAATTATACCTTCTTATATAGCCTATAAGGGTTATAGTATTACTTAATATTAGGTTTCTCTCTTAGATTCCTCTTAGTATATAGAGTATATTTATCTTAATTTATTTTAATATAATATTTAAGGTATTATACTTACTTAACTAAAGAATATTACTTTTTAGTATATTAAGCTTAAGTATAAGTTAGAAGAGATAAAAGAAAAAGTTCTTTACTTTTAAAAATAAAAGAAATTATAATTTAAAAAAATAATATATATAGTTATATATAGTATTAATAATATTAAAGAGTTAAAGTATATAAAATAAAAGAAAGTAAAATAGCTTTAGAAGGCTATAAGGGTCTTTTTTACTCTTTTTAAAAATCTAGATTTTACTCTTATTTATTCTTTAAATATTAAGTTTAGTATTAAGTTATTAAATAATACTTATATAATTAATTAGGATATATTCTTTAAGAATAGAACTATTTAAGTAAAGTTAAATAATTTATAAAATTCTTAATTAATTCTTAAGTATTCTTAGAGTTTAAATATCTTTTTTATTTAATAAGATAATAATAACTTTTAATATTTCCCTTTACTTTAAATATCCTTTTAACTTTATATTTATTAATATTATTAACTATAATTCTTATAATAAGTATAAAATTATTTAGTACTTTCTTAAGTAATAATATATAAAATATTAGATAGATCTTTATTCTATTTAATAATAATAATTTATAATTAGTATTTAAGATTTTTTATTTAATAAGGAATAGTCTAATTTTCTTTTAGTTAAGTTTATTATTAAGTTACTTTATTTTAATATTTTTATAAATAAGGTATACTTTATATCCCTCTTTTAAGATTAGTACTAGTAATCTCTTTTTATTTATATAATATTTTATTTAATTTTATAAAAATATCTATTTTTACTATAAATATTTTTATATTTTTATAATTATTTTTATATATACTATTACTACTAGTATATTTATAATATATACTATATATATATTAATAATAAGGTTAAATCTATAATTTACCTTTAGTAGTAATATCTTTATATTATTAACCTTAGAGCTATTATAAGCCTATTATATAAGTAATAGCTATACTACTTAATTATCTTATTAGTAGTTAATATAGCTTTATAAGTATTATTCTAGTATTTAGTTTAAAATTTTTATTTAACTATTTATTTATAAGTAAAATATTATAAATAAGCTTTACTTAATTTATATAGTTTCTATTAAGTATTTTTAAAAGTTAAATATAAATAACTTATTATAATCTAATATAAGCTTTATTAGTAATTTATATTATATAATAATAGTTTTAAAGAATATATATACTAAGTCTTTAGTATTACTTAATTCTATATAAAGAATATAATAAGTATATTTTATAAGTTTATTTATAATAACTAAGATACTATTATAAATTACTCTTATTATAGGTTTTTTTTATTTTAGTAGTTTAATAATAAAGTCTATTATAATTATTTATTATACTTATTTAGGTAATAATATTAGTTATAGTTCTTTATAAGGTATATATTATAATACTTTTACCTTTTTATATATATTATATTTATTTATAACTTATTATATTATTTTCTTACTTTTTAAGAAGTTATATAATCTTCTTAATCTATTAATTATTTTCCTTATACCCTAATATCTATATAATAAGTATTTATATATTTCCCTAATAAGCTATTCTTAAAGTATATTAGGAATATACTAATATTTATTATATAAGAAGGTCTCTCCTTTTTTAACTAAATATAGTTTTATTTCCTAATTATCTAGGTAGTTATCTTTTTTAATATATAATTTAATTTATTATATCTAATTATTATCTAACTCTACCTTCTAAGTTATACTAAGTTCTTAAGTACCTAGTACTAGATTTTTACTCTTATTATACTTAAGTATTAGATATTTAATTAGTATTCCTTCTAACTTTAAATCTTCTCTTTAACTAAAAGTATTTACTTTATTATTAAGTATCCCCTTTTAATATAAAATCTTAAAATTATAGTCTATAAGGGTTTTATATTATTATATTTATTATTTATTAAGTTCTTTTATAATAATAAATAAAATAAGGTTTTTATAATTTAAATAAACCTTAACCTTATAATTTATACTTACTAAATAATATTACTATTCCTTAAATACTTAAATAATAGTTATTAGTTCTTTATTATATATATTATAGTTTAATTCTAGTCTATAAAGTTTCTTTAAAAGGAAGATAATTAAATAAAGTTATCCTTCTTTATCTCTTTATCTAAGCTATCCTTTAACTATAAAGTCTAAGGTATTAGTTTTAACTTTAAATAGTTTATTTAGATTAGCTATATTTAAAATTAGTTCTTTTAAGATCCTTTTTTTTAAGGTCTAAAAAGCTTCTTCTTTTTTACTTATTTATTTAAAGATTTTATCTTTTTTTATAAGGTCTATTAGTAAAATAGTAATTTCTTTAAATTTATATATAAAGTATTAATAAAAGTTTATAAATCTAAAAAATCCTCTAACTTCTCTAATATTAGTTAATACTAGCTAGTTCTAAATATTCTTAACCTTTAATAAACTTATCCTAATATATCCTAAGATAATTTTATAACCTAAGAATTTAACTTTTTACTAGTAAAATTTACTTTTTATTAGTTTAACTAGTAGATTATTATTTTAAAATACTTAAAGTACTTTATATATATATTATTTATATTCTTTAAGTATATTAGAGTAAATAAGGATATTATTAAGGTAAATAATTATAAAGTTATTTAGTTATTTTTATAATATATTATTAATTATTATTTAAAAGGTAGTTAGTATATTAATAAGACTAAAAGGTATAACTAGATATTTAAAGTATTCTCTTATAGTCTAAAAGGTAGTTTTCTACTTATAATTATCTTTTATATAAATAAGGTTATAAGCCCCTTTTAGGTTAAAAGTAATAAATTATCTAGCTTATCTTACCTTATCTTATATTTCTATAATAAGTAATAATAGGTATTAGTTCTTAATTATAATATTATTTAGCTAATAATAGTTAATATATAATTATAGTTTCTTATTATATTTTAGTACTTATAGGATTAGATATCTTATTAGGGATTTAGAAGGTTATATATAACCTTTTTATAGTATTTCCTCTAAATACTCCTTAAGTACTTTATCTTATTTAGGGTTTTAAGGATATATCTTTTAGAACCTAGGTTCTTTACTAGACTAGAGTTTAATCTTATAGTCCTAATATAAATACTCTAGTAGTCTTATTTCTAGCTCTTTATTAAATAGCTTACTATACTTTAAGTATTCTTTAAGAATCTTTATTATACTAGCTTTTAACTTTTAGGTAATTAAGTAAATTCCTTAAGGTTAGTCTTAATTTAATTAAGGTACTTATCTTTATTTTTAACTACTTCTACTATTATAATTATATCTTAATATATCTTACTAAAGTTAGCCTATTTTCTAATTAACTCTAAGATTATTTACTTATAACTAAGATAACCCTAATATAATATTATATTTTAAAATTACTATAATATCTAAAGATAATATATAGTTTATACTAAAAATAAATATAAGAAGTTATATAGTTTTTTAGTTTATTATACTATAACTATACTAAATATTATTTCCCTTTATATTTATAAGTTAATAAAGCTTATTTTTCTTATTCTAAGGTAATTATAATCTATTAATAAGATTTAGTAAAATATAATTTCCTAATACTTTACTATTAAGTATTACCTAGACTTTTATTCCTTTAATTATAATATTAAAGGTAAGGTATTTATTATTATTAATACTTATAGTATATAGAGACTTATTAGATCTTTATTAAAGAGTTAGTCTTATTAATAATAATAGTTATTATTTCTTAATTTTACTTTATTTTCCTTTTATTCCTTTTATTTATCTTTTTTTTATTATTATTAATTTTATATAACTATATTAGAGCTTTTTTAATAATTACTTAATCTACTAGCTATATTAATTAAGTTTAAACTAAGTAAATTACTTATAAGTATACTATTTTCTCCCTTTATATATCTTAATAATATAATATAAATAATATATATATTTTTATCCTTAATATAATAATCTTCTTTAGAATTCTTTATAAGGGTAATAAAATCCCCTTTTTTTTCTTTAATTTTCTAGTATTAAAGTTTATATTTATTAAAGATTTTATTTTATAGATTAAAACTTAAAAATACTTAATATTCTAGTTTCTTCTATAAGTATTATTTATACTTATTAAAAGGGTAAGAAGCTTATAAGAATATTATATAATCTTAGTTAGTAATACTAAGTTCTAAGAGCTTTAGGTTAATCTTATAAATCTATATTTCTTAGTTTATTAGTAGTACTATTAGTACTATAGGGTCTAAAATATCTATCTTATAAATAACTATTATATTAAGTTTACTATTTCTAAAATAAGATTATCCTTTAATAATATAGTTATTAGATAATAGTACTATTAGTATATAAATAAACCTATCTCTTATATCTAATTCTATAATTATAATAATATCTTCTCCTTTTAGTATTAATTAAGTCCTAAAGTCCTAATCTTTATTAGATATAGGTTCTTTATTATAATTTATAAACTAGTTAATATTTAAAAAGTATTCTTTATTATTAGTTATACTAATATTTTAAATAAGTAGATCTTTATAATAAGCTATATTAATTTCTTTTCCTTTAATAACTAGCTTCTACTATTTCTTAGGTACCCTATACTTATTTATAAAGTATCTAGCCTTTTTATAGTTATAGTATTTCTTTCCTTTTTCTTTATTTATAGTATTAAGTTCTATAAATCTAGGATAGTAACTATAAGTAGTAGAGGTTTATTAGGATTTATTAGTATTTAGTTTATTAAATTTACTATAGCTTTAATAACTAGTTCCTCCTTTCTTCTCCTAATATTATTTATATAATTAGTTATTTACCTTAATAACTATATCTATAAAGTTATTAAATAAGTTAGGCTAATTATTCTAATAAATATTATTCTTAACTTCTTCTTTTAGTCCCTAATAAAAGATCTTTATCTTAGGTTTATTACTCTAATTAAGCTTAGCTATAATTTATTTAAACTCCTTAGTATAATAGACTATAGATCTAGTCTACTTAAGTTAAGTAAGCTATTAAGTAGCTTTTTTATATTTATTAGGGTTCTTAAATACTTAAATAAGTCTTTCTTTAAAGTTCTTATAGTTTTTAAAAATATAAATAACTTTAGTATTAGCTTTTATACCCTTCTTTAAGTATACCCTTAGGGTTAGTTCTTATTATTCTATTACCTTTTTAGTTAGAAGATTACTAATATAGAGAATCTAGGCTTTAGTACCCTTAATAGTCTTCTAATTAATATAAAGATAAGCTTTAGACTAGGTAAAAAAGGCTTATATATCTCCCTTATAACTATTAAAAGTATTAGGCTTTAGAAACTTAGGAATTCTAATAAGAGTATCTTCCTCTTCCTTAAGAGTATCTATATCTTTATATAAAGTCTTAATAAGCCCTTATAGTTTTTCTTATTTTATATAAAGATTATAATTCTAAATCTTAAGTTACTAGATTATTATAACTAGCTACTAAATAGTTACTATATTCTACTCTAGTAGTACTATAGGTTAAGCTATAGGCTAAGGTATAGTTACTTATTAAGTTAGTTTTCTAATATTAGATATTATAAAGGTAAGTACTACTTAAAGTTTTTAAGGTAACTTACTAAATAAGACTAATTAAAATATAATAATAGCTTATTCTTAATCTATAGTTAGTTTATTTCTTAGATAGTAAGTTAGGTTTAAATACTATATTATAGTAATAAGTAGTATCTTAAGTATAAGGAATTATTAAGAGTAGAACTCTTAAAACTAATTACTTAATATTACTTAGATTAATTAGTAAAGATCTAGACTACCTAACTATAAGAGCACCTCTCCCTTAAGTACCTATCTATATCTTTATTATAGAGACTAATTACCTTAATTACCTAACTATTTATTAATCTTTAATTATAATAATTAATAAGTAATCTATTAATTACTCCTAATATAGTCACGTAACTACGTATTCCTTTCTTCTATATCTTACCTATAGCTGACCCCGCTATAGTGTATACGCCTTACGTAGGAGCATTTATAATACTTAATAACTACCTTATAGCTATAAAAATAGCCTAAAAAAATACCTATAAGAGGCGCTAAACCTTAGGCTTTTATATTTAAAAAAGTAATATGCTTTTAGCCTTATAAGGGTGAATAATAGTTAAGGATTATAAGGAATATAATCTTAAGAAGGCGTAATATAAGGTAGCCTATACTAATACTAAGTAATAAAAAGAGGTAGAAAAGGTATAAAAAGAAGCTAAGAAGAGGGTAAGATAATTATACTATAATAAAGCTATTTATAGATCTAATTAAATTTTAAATAACTATTTTATAGAATTAATTATCTTATATTAAAGTTAAGGCTTTTACTAGAGGTGGCCACCTAGCTAAGTAAGCTAAAAGTGGCTACCTAGCTATCTAGCACCTAATAGCGGAGCGGTGGGTGCGTGGCACGTGTAGTTCCTTAAGAATATTCTCACGAATTCAAGCGCATTATTCACTCCCGGCAGACTTGTCCTGAATCTTGTCGTGTTCTGCCTGCCTGGCGGGGCCACAGCAGACTTTGTTGCGACTTTTTAGCTTGTACAGATTCGATCCGCGTTCGTCTCCAAGCCCCCAACACTTGGAAATGAGATGGGCAGACATTGTAGAAAGCGTTTTAATTAAAGAGGAGAAGAGCCTCCATGATTAGTTGGTGAGGACAGGTGATTCTTATAAGGGACGGCCTTCTGAGTACCTAGTTTGGTGAATTTTGACAGTGCATACCCGTTATTTATGAGATAAACCGTGGTGGGCACGTCAACAACCAAACCGCTGGCCGGAAGCTGCCATGCGTCACACTGGAACTGCTGGACTGTAAACTCTCGAGGAACGCGTTACAGATGGCGCTCATTATAATATTATATAACTTATACTTATTAGATAAGCTATCCTCCTTAAACTTAGTTTACCTGTAGCTACGCGGGGGAGGGGCACCGCTGAACAATGGCGTATTTGTAGGTGCTGTGATTCGCCAGCAGCATGAATGCTTGTCGGAGTCCGCCAAAATCCCTCGATTATTCCTTTGAGACCTGGTAAACGAGCTAAACTTATTTGCCATTGTGTTCTAGGTCAAGTGTCTATTCAAGTCGCATTTTACATGTGGCCTAGGTACGTTGCCAATCTTGAAGCGTCAATGACATGACAATTTCTCCGAGCTGGACCATCGGATTCAAAGGCAAGTATCGTTGCGCAAGTTGGCGAATGAGCATGGCCGTCATTGATTGAAGCTATATGCAAGATTGCAAAATATTTCCGTATACAAGAAAAGATCTGTCAGGTAAAAGCACAGCTCATGCAAGCCACCAGTTCAAAAACGCAAATCTTCGAAATCGCCGTCCCAAACCCCAAATCCTAAAACACCACAGCCACCACAACGATGAAAGAAACTTGTATCTGTGTATCCAATAACGCGATGCAAAGCAAATGTAAAGAAGAAGAGAACGATGACTATTGGCATTGGGTAATCGCAACAATTACCAGAGAGAAGAGAATAAAAAAGCCAGATTTCGAAAACTCTTGCGTGTTGAGCAACATCACTGGCGGCATAAGCGCCAGGCTCGTAAGTAGGGTATCGAGCGCGCAAGAGTGTTCAGAAATAACATCACTGGCGAGAGTGAAGCGAAGAAAGATAGAGCATGCAGTCACGAGCTTGGAAAGCATCACTATACTATTGTTGTTTCGGATGGCCTTCGGAGATGGTCATGGCTGGAGCCGGTGTGGGCTGGTCATGCTCGGAGCCGTGATTCGACGCAAGGTCGGCCTCCTTTGGCGTCAATGTTGCGGTCGTCGCACGGGGCTCATCCTTCCAGAACTTCTTGTCGCCCTTGGACAGACGCACCATCCACGGCGGCAGAACACCACCCGGAATCTTGTACGTCCAGCCGGTGCGCTCCTCGTAGTTGGGTGGGAGGATACGGCCGCCCGAGATCTTCTTGATGACCCAGACAGAGCCGTTGAGGATAATGTAGGACATGACGCCGGCAATGAGGCCATCGGCGATGGAATAGCTAAAGGGCATGAGGGCAATGGTGAGAAAGGCGGGGACGGCGTCGCCAAGGTACTTCCAATTGATCTCGACGACGGCCGTAGCCATCATGGAGCCGACAATGACGAGGACGCAACCGGTGGCCCAGGGCGGGATGGAGGCAAAGATGGGGGCGAAGAAGATTGCGATGAAGAAGCAGAAACCCGTCATCATGGCAGTGAGGCCTGTCTTGCCGCCCTCGGTGATGCCGGCGCCCGATTCAACAAAGGCCGTGACGGGGGGCAAGCCGAATACGGCGCCTATGGAGATGCAGAGCGCGTCGGTCATGTAGGCGAGGGTAGAGCCCTCAAAGTCTTGGGTGACGGGGTCGATGAGGCCGGCGAAGCGGGCCATGGAGTAGAGAGTGCCAGTGCAGTCGAGAATGTCGACGTAGAGAAACGTGATGAGGGCGAGACCAAACTGGCCGCCGTACTCGCTGACATTCCACTCCTGCACGTCGAGTATGTGCTTGATGGGGTGCAACGTGACGACCTTTTTGAAAAAGTCAAAGGCGTCGTCGCCGACAGGCGTGTGGGGGAAGTAGGTGACGGGAGTTGGGCGCGGCCACGAGATGATGCTGACGAGGAGGATGCCGGCAATAACGGCGCCCTTGACTCGATACATCATGAGCATGACAGTGAGGATGCCGCCGCAGAAGATTCCAACCCACATGGTCGGATTGCGCATCTTGTCGGAGCCAGGACAGGTGCCCGTCTTGGGGTCGCGGTTGGCGGGGTGGCAGCCGGCGAGCTCGACGGGCGTGGCCTGGGAGCCAACGATGACGCCGATGCCGTTGCTGTACGTGAGTCCGATGAGGGTGAGGTAGAGGCCAATGCCGACGCCGGTGGCGAGCTTGATGGACGCGGGGATGGCGCGGGCCAGCCACTGGCGCATGCCAAACAGTGCGAGGCCGAAGAAGATGAAGCCCTCGACAAAGATGGCCGTCAGCGCGACCTTGTACGGCACGGGCCCGGAGCCGTGGAAGCCGACGACGGTGTAGGCGAAATAGGCGTTGAGACCCATGCCGGGCGCGATGCCGACGGGCATGTTGGCGAGGAGCCCGACAAAAAAGGTGGCAATGGCGGAGATGGCGGCGGTGGCGGTGACGACGTCACGCTTGATGGCCAGGACGCAGATGGCATAGTCCTGGTCGGCGTTGCAGAGGGGGTCGTCGGGGCCGGCGTTGCAGACGCAGGTACCGCCCGACTCGGAAACGATGGACGAGTTGACGGCTAGGATATAGGCCATGGCGAAGAAGGTGGTGAGGCCGGCGCGCATCTCGGTGAGGAAGTAGGAGCCTTTGCGCTCGCGGGGCTGGTGGTACGAGTTAGTACATGATGTGTGAGTGAGATTGGTTTTAGTTTTCGGGGTACCAATCAACAAAGAAGATGGCACATGTCAAATTGGTGTGAGTGTTCTGAAAAGGGTTGCGTAGTTGTCCAATGTGTCGTGGCTGGTGAGACTTACATGACCGGAGCCATCGAGGCGAAACCAACGGCCGATGAAGCTCTTCGCAACGCGAGAGTCGACCTTGTCAGCCCAGCCCATGTTGAAGCAATAGCAATTATATAGTCACAGTCAATCACAAAATGTTGAAGCAATTGATTGTGGGCGCCTATCGGAGAGGGCCGTCTTTATAGCAAGTCGAACTTGGAGCGAGACGAGGTGTGAGTGGTTGAAACAGCAAGCACCAGTGTCAATGACCTGAATAGACGGTATACATGTATGGATGTATGGATGAATATTGGCGTTTTCGGATCGAAAAAGGCGTCGACGAGGCTTATCGGCAAGAGTCGGGCTTGATTGAGTTTCGCAGCAGGGTTGCGGGTGTGATGTGGTTGGTGTGCCTTGTTACCAGATAAAGGTAGACGGACGGGGCTGAACGGAGCCGAGACGAGAGTTGAACGCGGAGACGACGGAGTTGAAGTAGTGAAAAGGGATAAAGGAAAGTAGGCAAGACTCGAGATATAGATGGCTACTGGAAGATGTAATAAAGAGAATAGGGTTCAATTGAGAGAGATTGAAGAAAAAAAAGATAAAAAAAAGCTGGGCGCAAAGATAGGCGGGTGGGTGTGGGCGGAGTGAGAGGAGCCAAGTGAAGGGAAGTGGGCGCCGGAGCAGGCTATCTGCTGTGCAGCTGGGTGCGCGGTGATGGAGTGCGCCTGTGATGGTGTGCAGCAGTGTAATGTGATGCAGGACTTTTGAGATTTTGCATTTGGAATTAAGATAGAACGACCAGAGATGGGCAAGACGGCGAGGAGAAGACGGCGAGAGTTGAAAGCAATTTAATAGAGTTGGAGAGAAAAGAAGAGACAAGCACAAAGACTCCATCATGGATAGGGAAAAAAAGTTAACTTGGAGCCTCGACAAACAGAGGGCTGACAAACGGTCTGCCAGCTGCGAGGAGCCGTGGGGTAGAAGAGGGAAGCAAAACGGCACAAGCCCACTCATAATGCTGGTTCTCGACGGATGAATCCACTGATACAGCAATTGACTTGTACGGATACAGAGTGCTGTCTGGAAAAAAGACAATGATTTGTCTGGAATGCTCGCCTACTCTAGTTAGCCCATTGTTAGCGTATGTGCGTAATTACTTATCAGCTTAGCCGGCGGTTTGTTGGTGGCGTTTGGCTGGTGCGTTGTGGCTTGCGGCAAGTCAAACACGCCCAACAGTCGCGCGACTCTTGATAAAGAATTTCAGCTCCAGTGCGGGCTTTTTTAGCAGCCTCGTCACTGGACGGATTTATTTCAACTGGGTTTTTAACCGGGGCGAGACCCTGAAGTCGAGAGTCAAGAATTGAGAAGCACGGCCGACGAGCAAACAATTGCTAAAAAAAAGAGCGGCAATGCAAGACATCAATCACCTTGATCCACGACGCAAGAAAAAAAACCACTTGCATTTACACCCAATGTTAAAATGACCACTGCGCAGAGTCAACATACACCTCCAGTCTTGGCCCTCTCCGCGGTGGGCGTTTCTTGTCCGCCGTTGGTGGCACATAGATACTTTGACTCTGTGATGCCTGCTCCGTCGCACAAGAGGTAGAAATCATATGCAAATCGGACAACAGGCAGCATTTTCATTCTACTCGAGGACAAGTGTCCCACTTCGGAAGCTGGCAGATCCTGTTGGTCGTTCGCTCCGAAAGAACAGCGCAGAGGTTACGTACCGTGTACATACATACAGTGGGTTGTAACTTGTAGCTGCTTGATACCTCGGCCCCCCTGGCCAGCCTCACATCAAATGCACAGTGACGCTGCACCCCGACTTCAACTTTCCACCTTGTCGAGCATTTTTATAGATGCAATCTCACGCTCACTGCATGCCTCACTGGTGCATCAAATTGTCTTCATCCGAATATTGAATAAACCCCAAATGAATGGGTGATTCATTGAAACCCGACACCTGCATCACACAATTACACAACGTTGGTACTTTCACCCGCCACCACCACGCCTCACCCCTCTTGCCCTAGCACCCTCGGCTGCCTGCGTATACAGAACCCGCCCAACCTCCTACGGCGCAAAGCCACTCTCTATCAAATTGTCGTCCATCATCCAGCATCCCGATGCCGCAGCCAAATCGGCCGCTCGCATCCCCACCGCGCACCAGATGCACCTCTCAACTTAGAAATTATTACGGATACCCATCAAACCATCAGCCTCCAGCTGTGCCTATCCGTAGTTGGTCTACACGACATCATGCCCGGGCACCTTCCTACCCCGTTCGCCCCCCCCCCCCCCCACCGATCGCTATCGCTCCCCAGTAAACAACTTGCCTGCCTGCATCTCATATCAACACCTCGGCTGTAGCCTGTGTGCTGAGAAAACGAGCCAAAACGCCAAAAGACTACCCTTCCCCTCTCAGCCATCGTTCTGGGTGACAACGCCGTCGCTACCACTCTGCTCTATCGCGTCTGTCCCTCTCTGAGTCTGTGCTAGCCGCAGTGGAAGTCGGCGCTTCCCGACAGCTCACACAGATAGGCTCTGTCCGAAATATGTCCTTTTCAGAGCCCATCTGCATTGTTTGTATGCCTGTCTCTCACGATGCTACACTCCCAAATGGGGCGCCATCTGTAGATGCACACCCCAGTCTTGCCGCTGCACTCCACGTCCACCTGCATCCAATTTGAGAATAAAACGAGTAGTTATTAGTTGAACTTTCCACCGCTGTCCTTGTCCAACTTGAAGCAAATTTTGCGACGGCCAAGCAACACAACCCCCGCATTTCATATTTCCCCCTTGTCCTGGAGCTTAGTTCCCGTATATTACAAGTCTCGGCCGCCTGCGGCCCAGGACACATCATCACTCGCCGCATCTGTGCGTGCCCGCTGACCGGCACTTGCGCAGCACAAAGTCCCCGTCTGGGGAAACACGGCCGGTATCGTCGTCATGATTCTGTGAAATTGCCAAGCTGCGACGACGTGGCCGCCCGAGCTCCTTGCTTGTACGACGTTGGCAGGCTTGGGACGAGTCGACAAAGTCGCAGACCTTGGAATGCTCTGTGTGCCATCAAATCAACTTGGTTTTACCAGTTACAGGGTCAGCCAACGTTGCAATTCATGCGCCACACTTGCCGTCTTTTGACGTCCATCGAGCAATCGGGGTCCCCGGTTTTCAAGTCTTTCCCGATCTAGACATTACATCCATCTACTTCATCGCAGTTCTCACACAGTACTCTCAACTCTTCTCTTTCATGAATTCATCAAGCTGCATTTCCACATCATTGTGCTTTTCAGAGTAACTTGTATTCAAACAGGTTGTCTGACACAGTTTCCAAGCTCGCTGCTTCGACCACTTCCAGCCCGCATGTGACACTACAAGCAAGACATGTCCTTGCGACCTTGTCAACTTGTTCTACTCGCACGTCGCAGTCTCGCACCCTTTACCCGTGACCACGGCGCGCATCTTAACAAATACATAGTTTCAGCCCATCCTGTCCCGTATGTCCAAACTCGGGCCTCACACAAACACCAAACCATGTTACCGGTCCCTGCGCTCTTTTTGTTTTTGCGCCTTTGTGTATCGTCAGATAATTCTCTCGGATTTTACACTGTAACTAGCCTTTCTGGTGCAATGTGGTGAATGTATTTTTCCGTGGCTGGCCGGTGGCCGCATTGAGACATATCCCACTCAGCTCTTCTCGGCGTTCCCAGATTTATTAGGCAGCAAACGGTCCGCCCAGACAAACGACAAACCGCTCAGGCCAGAACCTGACCCGTACCTGACGCTGTCATCTACCAAAGCCTCTTTTCTCCCTGTGGCACAAAATGCCTACATCGACCGCCATGTTCTCGTCCCGTCTTCACGCTTCCCTCCCGTCGTCTGGTTCTTGACGTCAGCCGACATTGGCCGCTGGCGCAGTCTCAGACAACGCCATTGGCCGTTATGACGTCAGCCGGACAGCGCCTTTTTTTTTTTTTTTTTTTTTTTTTTTTTTTTTTT
>JAAHCF010000827.1:0-14751 GCA_038367545.1 Beauveria asiatica | reverse complement strand
AAAAAAAAAAAAAAAAAAAAAAAAAAAAAGGTCGTTTGATCCTGAATGTCTGGAAAAGGCCTGCCAGGCTGTCTGTTTCGTAAACCGTTATCTATTGCGGGGAGGGTTGAGACACGTTAAAGTTGGACTCCAAGGACCTGCTGATGCCAGCATTTCGCGTGCGCTGTTGTTGCGCATGTGTACAGTCGCATTGCCACGGGCTGGGTGTCTCGGTTGGCAGGCTGGCAGGCTGGCAGGTTGGCGCAGAAAAGTCAGAGATGGCCTGAGGAGCATGAGCAATGGAAATGCATAGGAAGGCGAGCATGACGCAAAGTGGTGCTGGACGAGAGAGCGATGGGCTGACCTAGGGAGGGGAGGTTATCGGGAAGGAGAGGGCGGGTAGTGGACCAGGCGAGATCTGGAACGGAGAGGGGATGGAATGGGACGATGCATGCTGGCGCATTGATTACATTGTCCAAGTTGATGCAAAAGTGATGCTTAATATTGGCGTATTTCAAGGCAGAGGAAGAGGATCTTGCTATCTGATGGGTGGACGAGAGCAAAGTGGTGTTTGCGCAAGATGTGCATCTCCGGTTGGGCAGCTGGCAGCCAGTAGCTTGCAAACAGCCGTCAACAGTCGGCGTCATGGAGTGCCATATTGTCTAGCCTTGTGGGCTTGGAGCCAGAATTGCAATATTGGAGTGCTGATAATGTATTTTTAGTACGGATTACCTTGGATGAAGTGAACCTCGTTCACGAATCAATACAGATATGCTCGTCTTGCCCGCACCACGCTCCAAGTCCACTCTGCGGGAGTGAGGCCCCACCGATCGCGGCGGCCCCCTGGGCTGCGGTGCGCGCCAGCGCTCGAGTCCACTGTATTATGCAGGGCTTCCGTGCGGTACCGTCCAGTATCCTCCCACCATATTTGTCCGCAAAACTACTTCCATCTACTCAAGTTCCCCGCATCAGGGTCTACGTCACATATTCAAGCTTTCATGACTGATCGACAAGTGGCAGGACCAATTGTCGGTCGCTGGCTGATGATTTGTAACTTCCATACAGAGGCTACACTCTATTTATCGTGACGACTAATCATCCAGTCGTTTGAGTGTGCCGTCGACGTGCTGCAGCGCTGTTGTCGTCGTCTAGGTGGTTGGCGTGCCGCTTGTACTGCCAGTCGCTGGAACCACAAAGCGCAAGAATGGGCACACCACAGGCCGCACAAGCAGTACAGGCAAATGCACGCTTTATTCTGTGGCTTGACTTTTCGCTCTATTCTACGGATACGGATACTGGTACTGCCACCCAGCCAAGTTGGGGTCGCAGCCTCGTACGTCGCGTCTAAGAGGTACATGTCGTCTTGTCTGTTTTCGTCGTCAGAATGTCTGCGAACCACGGCCAAATGTTGTTAAAATACTGGTACTTCTGCCCTGTCACCGAGAGAGACAAGTTGAAGTGACACCGGGCAACCGGGGAGTTGAAACGAGACTTGGCTTGGAGGACCTAGGGTCCATGTGGATCATACGTCAGGGACAAACGAAAGAGCGAGACAAATGCGGTCAATAATACGCACTTTTGCCCTTTTGTCCAAGAACAAGTCAGACATTCGAACCCCTGTTTCTGTTGACTTTTTCATGAATCATCCCTGTTTTTTTGCAAGACCTTTGGCGCCACGCGTGTGCGGATAGTGTCTCGTGTGCCTGTTTGTGGTAGCATTTCCACCCGGCCGTGTCCTCTGCAACGTGCTGCAGCCTTTTCCGTACGTCATGGCCGACTTGTCATCCTTTTAATGTGCTGCGCTGTAACCTTTGAGTCGTAGACTTGATGACGATATTTTAGAGTTGCACCGTGTCTCGACTGGATTGCAGCAGTCTGTCTCCGTAACGTACCTTGACGGGGATATCCTTGGCTGCAGAACAAGTTCGCACAATCGAGATGGTGAGCTCCACAGCAGCAGCCAAGTACCCCAGAAACGGGCGGTACTTGTGTTTACTGGTCAATGTGCGTCGCAGACCAAGTACCACATCACGGCTCCGGCGTCGGACCAAGTGTGGCTGAGACCCGAAACGGCCTAGTTGCGTTTGCTCTGGCTGTCAGCCTTTTAGGTATTAAATAATCCGTACTACGTAAGGTATTTAGAGGTACCTACCTACCTGTTCATGTCGCCACCGAAATTGATGTCACTGAAGCCACTAAACGCTGCTGCCAATGGCGACCTGCACCGCTGCAACACGCTAAATTGTCTGCTAGAAGCCACTAACCAAGCCTATCATCACTTCTCTTTTTGTCCTTTTTGTCACTCTCGTCTCTTCCCCTCTCATTCCCGCTGCCACCCTCCTCTTCTCCCATCGTTTCATTTCTGCCAATTTTCTCTCCCACACCCTCTTAATACTTCTTCTTGTTTCTTTTCCCTACCGTATTCTCCATCTCAGCGTTGCCGCATCCCACCATCTCACGCCATTCTCATCTAGTCACGCTCTGTGTTGACTAGCCAGGCCCCTCATCATTCCACTTCTGCCGGCGCCCGCCAAATCATCTTATATAACACCACCACCGCCAGCGCGTTCTTCCCCTCTCACTCCTGCTCATTTTACCTCTTTTCTGCCTGTCCCCGTTCATCGGCTCATCTCACTCGACCTCTTCCAACTCGATCTTGGACTCATTCTTCTTTTTTGACCGTTTACTGCCGCAAACGTCGCTAGCTTGCGCTGCTCAAGCGAGCCCACTCAATTGTCCATAGTTACGCTCGCCGGCTGTCACAAGCCCGCTCGGCATTCGGCCAACCAGACTCCATCACCGCATCACACTCTCGCACCTTTCGACACAACGCTCACCCTTTGGCATGTCTGACAACGCTCCCAACGCCGGTATTGCCCATCGCCGCAGCTCCATCACCCAGGCTGCCCTCTCCAACCTCTTCCAACGCGGGCCCTCCAACGGAAGTGTCCCCCCGCTGTCCGGCCCCCCAAGCATGACGGACCCCCGCGGTCGCCGCCTATCCGTGAGCACCATTGGCCTCTCCGGCAGCTCGCCCACGAACCCTGCCGCCTTTGTCCGCCGCGAGAGCGTCTCGACCACTTCCAACGCCGGCTCCAACGCTGGCTCCATTGACGAGTCCGCCGTCGAGGATGATGACTTTGTCCCAGGCAGCTCTAGAACTACGCCCAACACGCCTTTCACTCGACGCATGAGCCTCGGTGCCTCGGCCGGCTCTGGCTCTTTGAGGGGGTATCGCCCCTCCAACAGCCCTGGCAACGGTAATACCAACCCAACAACTCCTCCTGCCCACCCGCAGCAGGCCCAGCCCCAACCTGCCCTCGCCCGCCGTCTCTCCGCCAACAAGTCGCCTCCCGTGGCGGCCTCGTCGGGCTGGTCCGTCTCCGGGCGCCGCCCAAGCACCGTCCTGTCGTCGTCTCAACCACAGGCAAGCTTCACCATGCACAAAAGAGCCCCTTCTGACTATGCAAATTCTCGAGCAGACCAGCAAGGCTTCAACTGGTCCGAACAGTTGAGATCCCGCGCAGAGAGCTCCGTCGCCAGCGCCCGACCCTCCTTTTCCTTTGCTTCTGGCTCGCCTACCAGGATGGCCCATGACCGTGCCAGGTCTGTCTCCGAGATGGCTTCGCCTCCCAGTCAGGCGCCTCCTCCCGTGCAGCCTAGGCAAGATAAGCCTAAGCCCGATGCGTTCCAGGAGAGGATTCTCAAGGGAGATTTCTACATGGATTAATTGAAGTGGCAATCACTTTGATGCAATCAACTTGTGCAATACACTGGGCGCAATCACTTTGATGCAACTTCTTAATGCAACACATTGATGCAATGGATTTCAATGTCATCTGATTTTCATCGACCCATCAAATCTGTCATGAATCAACCAAAAGTTGACAGACTCGGTCTGCACGATTTGAGTCAGTCGAGCAGCTCATCAGTTGCTCATACTTGTTCTGTGGCGATGGATCTACTTCGTCACTCGAGCACCTCATTTACACTATGCCGGCGGATATCAATGGCGCGACACAAAATGTGGAAAACATGGCCCTTCGTTTCTGGTCTCTCCAGCGTTTCTTTTTTTTCTTTTTTCTTTTAATTCTCTCCCCCTTTCTCCTTTTTTATTAAGCGATGGCATCATGCCGTCTCGGGGCAGACGGCTTTACGAACACAACGCACGCATTTAACACTTGCAACACATGGCTTTGATTCATGTACACTATTTGGCTTAGGTGGACCACGGTGAATATACGATATTGGCTGTTGAATGGATGACATTGAAGGGGCTCTTGTTGAAATTGATGGATTTATTGGGTGGCGGCTTGAACGGATGCAAACAAGACTGGTCCAGTTTGCAGCGTTACGGATTATTCGCTTAAAATTTTTATTTACGCGCTGTATCGTCAAATGTGTCTTTCTTTTCCGACAAGAGCCGGTGGCGTATCAAGATTGGCTGGCAAAATAGCTACAAATGAAACTTTGACAACTGTTTTTGTCGTAAAGATGAGTGACGGTGCGGTAGACGTTGATGACGGAAGGGTTGACTTGGATATCCAGCTTTTGATAATCACATCTCTCGAAAGGCCACATTGCTACGTAGTACATTTGTAGAAGCGCGATACAAACTAGCAACATACATACATACATACATACATCATGATAGCTGGTTCTGTTTACGCAGCCATATATCCTCGTTACTATTCCTTTTGCCTCATGATGTACTCGTCTTTTCCCAGAGGCTCCGACACGTCCAGCCAAGCAAAAATATTGTACATTTTCAATCCCCTCCTCTGCATCCCCTCCTCACTACTGTACAAGCACCCCCCTTCATCGCCCACGTCATCAGCTCCCCACCCCCCGGCCACAGCTCGTCAAAACGTAAACATGTTTGGGTCCGGTATCCCCTGAAACATGTCTGTCCAAAACTGATCGTTTGTCGCCGCGCTTATCCCGGCTCCTCCACGTCCCGTCACGGCCGCCGCATCGAACCCTTCAATCGCACCGATGCCCATGGCTGTCGGAAACTCGCCCCCAACCCCGTCGTAGAAACTGCCGCCGACCCCGCCCGCGCTGCTCGACATGACGGCCTCGGCGAGCCATGGCGGGTAGTCCATGCTGCTGCTGCTGCCGCCGCCGCCGCCGCCGACGTTGGGGTCAATGAAGAAGGCTTGTTGTGGTGGTTGCTGCTGCTGCTGCTGGCGGTAGTAACCGAATGGGTCCGATGCGCTTCCATGATTACTGGGGTTGCTGCCAGTCGCAACTTCGGAGAGGAGCTGCAGCGGCGTGTTTACCCTCTGCGTCTGGATCTGCGTCTGCACCGGCTGCTGATACTGCGTCTGCGTCTGTGTCTGCGTCTGTGTCTGCATCTGCGGCGTCTGCTGCTGCTGCTGCTGCTGCTGCTGCTGCTGCCGTGTCCCACCACCACCCTCCGTCCTGCTCTGCTTCACAAACCAGCTCCTCAACATTGCCAGCACCACCAAAAACTTGCTCGCCGGCCTGCACTTATCCTCCTTTGCCGTCAGCCTAAACTTGTCCAGCAGCGCATCCAGATGCTCCTGCACGCGCATGCCCTCCCGCAACGACGACGAGGATGCCGATGCCGATGCCGAAAAGTACATTTTCAACAGCACCACGACCGCGTACGCGACGCGCACAAAGTTGAACACGGGCAGGCACCGAATGCTTTCCACGTCCATGGCCAGAAATGTCGCAAAGATGCCGTTGATGGCTGCGAGACATGCCGTCCGCGCCTCGTCGTCAAAGTCGTCGACGTGATGCTGCTGCTGCTGCTGCTGCTGCTGCGACGCAGATGATGATGTTGATGATGATGCGCCAAGCCCGTTATCGTTGTCGGCGTCGTCATCGCCGAAATTGTCCGCGTGCAGCACCGTCTCGTGCATATACAGCTTCAGCAAATCAAACGCGATGCGCAGGGTAGCCTGCATGCGCGCCGGCGGCACGCCCGCCTTGTACCGCTCCAAATCGCTGTCCAGCGCGCGCAGCGCCTGCTGCGTACGCACGTCGGCGGCGCCCACATCCACATCCACCGCCGCTGCCGCGTCCGGGTCGTCGTCGTCCATGGAGAGCTGGACGCCGATTTGCTCGCCGAGACGGTGCGTCCAGACCAAGTGGCAAAAGTACTTGTCGGTGGGCGCGGCGTCGGCGGAGCTCTCTAGCAAGGCCATTGACTCGCCCATAAAGGCCGTCCACCGGATCAGGTTCGGCCGGTGCAGCGACATGGCCGTGTTGGACGCCAGGTAGTAGCACGTCAGCCAGGTGCGCCGCGCCTCTAGGCTCGTCGGGTCCGGCGGCGGCGCCTTGTTGCGCAGCAAAGGATCGCCGCGCCACCCAGCACCAGCACCAGCACCGCCGCCGCCGCTGCCAACAGCACCAAAGCTCATGCCCCCCGCCATTCCCTGGTTCCTCCTCATCCTGCCATTCGTCCTCCTCCCGAGCCCGATATCAATCGCCATGACGGCCGCCGTGTGGATCAGCTGATAAAACTTGAGCTCCTCAAAATACTCTGGCGGCCAGTACCAAATCACCGCCACGTTGAGCGCCTGCACGAGCTCCAGGCTCTTCTCCCCCGTCACCATGACCTTGTGCGCAAAAATCTGCATCAGCTCCTTCTGCAGCACCCGCTGCAGCGCGTGGTCCTCGCCCGCCGCCGCCGCCATCAGCGCCAGGAACAGCACCGGCTTCGCCCGCCGCAGCTCCGAAATCGTCGTGCTCCGGGGAAACACGACGCCGGGAAGGTGCCGCACCATTTGCGTCTTGTACCGCGAAAAGAGCCGCGCCGCCAGGGGCAGCGGGACGAGCCCGCGGTCGACGACGTCGCCGTCGGTGGAGCGCGACGTGTACGCCGGCCAGCCGACCGAGGCCGCCGCCGTCGAGGGCTGTCTGTCGTCGGTTTCTTCAGAGGCCGCCGCCGCCGCCGCGCTACCGCCAACGTCGGGGGTGGTGGTGGTGGCCTCGGTCGTGCTCTCCTCCATGGCCTTGCGTTTGCGGCCCGCCATGGTAATCAGCTGTTGAAAGGGGCTGTCCTGGTCCGCCGGGCGACCGGTATCCCACGGCGCCACCTCTCTCTCCCAGCTACCACGTTCCTGCTGTCCGCCGCCGCCGCCGCTCCTCCTACTCGGCCCCGGCGCCGCGTCCTGCTGCATTGTTGCGCCCGCCGCACCCGCACCACCACCACCACCTGTTCTCGCCTGCAGACTCGCCGTCAGGGCGTCAATCTTCTTTTCCAGCTCCGACACGCGACTGTCCGTCTTTCTTTGCCGCTTGCGCGTCGGCGCCGTCACCACGCAGCGGCGGTTCGCCTTTTTGCAGCGCCTGCAGGGTCCGTCATCCGGGTCCGGCTCGCACCGCACCTTGAGACCGCGGCAAGCCTCGCACGCGCGCAGCTTTTTAGGGTCGGTGCCGGTGCCGGTGCTACCGTCTGTGGCGGCGGCAGCTTGTGCCGGGGAGCCGGAGGATGGGCCCTCGCCGCCGCCGCCGCCGCCGCCGCCGGTGCCGTGCGATGCGACCGACGACGGGGACGAGTGCCCTCCACTGGACGCATAGCCCTTATTAGCTGCGCCCGAGCCACTCTCCTCCATTATATCGGGGGTGGGAAGCCCTCTTCCTCGGGAATAAGCCAAGATGGGGGGGGAGGAGACTTGTTCAACCTAGATTATCGGCGCCACAGAGTAATATAATAAAAAATAATAATAATAATAAACGCGCCCGTCCACCGATGGGACGTTCTCAAATCGGTCCACCGAGACGCGCCCGCAAGATCAAGATGGCGGCTGGCCAATGTCCTATCAAATTTTTAGACCAAATTCTCCGTATGCTTATTGGCGCGCTGTAACTCACCCGCGGACAAGCTTCAAGGCAACTTTTTTTTTTTTTTTGTCTTTTCCCTCTTCTTCTTTTCGGTTGGGGAAGCCCACGGAGGTTTGCAAGCGCCGATATACCGACCTTGTTCTTGCGGGGTTTCGTAGCTCCGTTGCCTCCGACTTTTTTTTTTTTCTTCTTCTGTTGTTGTGATGATGATGAGTCAGCGGAATTATATATCGAGGAATTGGTTGGCCTTTGTTGTTCTTGTCAAAAGAGTAAAGACCGGCCGAGGCTAATAAGTTGGAGACATGGACAAAAACGATATTTATTAAATTGCATCGTGGCTCGGACGGATAAAAAGCCATCGATTCGCGCTCGGCTCGGCGCAGCGTAGGGGACAGCTTCAAAGGTCGACATGCGTTTGCGGGCAACAGGACTGACAAACGCTGCAGCCTGTCGGTATTATTAACAACGCCTGAGCTTGGCCAATGCAAGTTCACAACTTCCAGAGTAAAGGCAGTGTGATTTGGGAGGCGAAAAAGTGGTCAGTCGTGAACTCACAATGCTTATTTGTAAGCCATTTCCTTGGCCGAATGCGTCACACGGACGGCGTCTCCGTTTTGACTGGCTCTGGACACACGAGCATCATTTGCAGGCCGTTCTCCAAGAATCGAAAAAATTTCAAGTGTCATTATTCTATGAGTACTCTCGTTTCCACGTCTTGAACAGAAAATCATGAAAGAAATTCCCGAGTCCGGTAGAGAGTAGAAACCCGTCAAAGCATCGCAAAGTAATGACATGTGCTACTAATATTCCTATGCACGTTGAATACTTTTCTCCAATTCAAAGAAACCGCAGTACGGGCAAAATACCGAAAAACATCCCAAATACCAAAGAGAACCTGCCGAGAAGAGTAAACTCGACCAGTCGAGCATCATCCGACAGTACAAAACGCCGCGCTTATCCCAACCCAAAACAATCCATTAAGTGTAGCCTCCCAATCTGCGCATAAATGGCATTTCGTCCCTCCTTGCATAAATCCAAATCCAGTAAATTACTGAACAGAGTGGTATCGCTGTGCGCCACACGTGCTTGGGTATGGGAGTGGTCGTGAGGCGGAAACCCGCCAACAAATAAATCATTCTGGTATCATATAAAAACGCCAATTCCGCAATCGTGTTTAGAAAAATGCTTCTAGTACAGAGAGCGACTGTTGCTTCCGCCGCCGCTCGCGTAGATGGAACTCTCTCGCCGTTTATTTCCCCGCTCATTCGCCGCCAAGTTTGAACTGCTACCAGGTCCATTGGGAAGCTGGAAAACGCCTCTGTCGTAAGCAGCCGGAGGTCGGGGGCCTGCACCGCCTGCTTGCTCCAGACCGTGGTTGTTCTCGTATGCAGGCCGCTGTACTGCCGCACCCAAGACGATGCCTGCGTTTTGCTGAGCAAGGTGAGCTGGTTCATAGGCCGGACGGGTGGACCCCGTGGACGGTGTCGGCGACTGCCGGGCGGGAACCCTGCTCTGTGCAAGTGGCGGCGTGGGAGTCGATCTCGACGGCCCCCGTACGGCCTCCACTCTCGCCTGTCTGTGAGGCGAAGAGGCACTTCCCGACGACGTCGATGGTCGAGGTGCTGTTTCCTGGCGCGATGGACCGTCAGAACGCGATGAGCTTTCCGCATGCGTCCGCTGCACAGACTCCGTCGCCGATGCTGGCGAAAGCTCGTATTCTTCAGGGTCGATGCCGAAGATTCCTTCAAAGTTCTGCAAAAATGTAGCAAAAACTGGCGCAGGAATGTTGAGCGTTGGAGAAAAGACAATGCCAACATTTCGTACCGTCATCTTATTCACCGCAGAGTTGTTAATGATTCGAATGAGGAACGAAATGAGGTACTTGAGAAGAGTCAGGTTGGCTTCCGGGAGTCGCTGAACAAGGTTGGCCATGACCGCAATCTTTTCATCGCGATCTGTGATTTCCGTCGTGTTCAAAAAGTCGAGGTGCAAATCGCGTGTAAGGATAGTCGAGGGCAGTTCTCTCAGGTACAGCTTGAGCAGCGATGCCACAGCATGAATGTCATAGTAATTCTCGTCAGTGATGAGATTAATGTCCGATTCGTGATTGAATCGTTCGCGAATTTGCTTGATGACGGTATTCGAACCACTGAGACGGAAGATTCCCTCTTCGTTGAGAGCATTATGAGCCTCCAGATACTGGATGCAACGATAGATGACAGACGGTAACGGCACATCCACGTCGCGTGGCGGGTGATACTGGACCGCTTCAGCCAGCGACGATCCAAAGACATGCCCGACGTGATATGTCGGGCCTTGCGACACTATCGCCGCTCCGCTTTCGCTGCCAGCCAGAGATTCCTGGCCATCCGACGACGATCTTGTCTTGGGTCCAAACCCGAAAAAGCTACGCTTCCTCTGCTTCTTATCCTCAGCAGACGCCTGAAGAGGCCCAAGCCTGTTACCCCACATGGAGGCGTCCGAGATCAAGTGAAGGTCCTTGGGAGCAGAAATCACCTTGGGGGTAGAGGTGGTGGGTATATCACCCAAGTTCTGCAGGCTAGGCTGCTCGGGTAGACCAGGTGCAGCGTTGGGTCGCGCGGCAGAAGTACCATGCTGTGGCGCATCTCCAGCATTGGTCGAATCATAGCGCACGCCAATGAGTTCATCAGACTCTCCAGCTTCTTGAGGGGCAGCTCGTGCCTGCGAAGACTTTTTGAGCTTATTTGCGCCGGTCGACTCTTGGTGCGGTCGGTCATGAGTAGCGGGCTTGATTGCGTGGCTGTCAGTGCCTTCGGTAGCCCGAATCTCGATCCACTGCATCAGAGCATCGATCCAGGAATCGCGCTCTACATCGTCTTCGGCGCAAAGAATGTGCCTGACATGGCTCGTTGAGTCCTTTCTTTTTGGTTCGAGAATCATAAAGGCATGTCTATACTGGTTGTCGTTTTCATCTCCGGTGCTGTAGGGGACAGGCGACTGATTATCGCCTTTATGCGACTGTTTATCGCTTTTAGGCGACTGCTTTGCAATATGCGCGCCTTGCAGCTTGATGGTCCCAAGGTGGGGTCCGCCTGGAGTCTCGTAGTATTTCAGATTAAGACCGTCCAGAACAAAGAATCTGGCCTTCCAGCCTCCAAAGTTCTTGCCCTTTTTGGTGAGGTAACCACTGCGCACTACGCGTCCATCAGGCGCAAAGCTCTCCGCGCTGTGATCTGGCGTCAACCTGGAAACGACACCAATTTCGTCGTCATTGGGGGCAAGAGCGTTCGTGGAAAGGTATTTGCATAGTTCAAGAGCTGTAGCTTCATCAAGCTCAGTGTTTAGCAGTTCGTCCAGGTAATGCTCCAGGGCCTGTCGACGGGCATCCAGCTTAGCTGGCGAATGCCCGTTGAAGAGCGACTTTTCTGGCGTCTTTGCAGTAAAGACCTGGCATTGTTTCATGCGCTGATCAAGCTTGAAGAGAGACAAAGTGTCCTTTTCTACACGCCACAGCTCACCGCGGTCAGCTCTAGAGATGACGGCAAGAGTGAACACGGGATCTTCTTCCAGTTGGGCTAGCGAGAGCAAGCTAGCGCGGGATGGCTTCATCCGGGAAGATGCAACTTTGATGTCGATGGACGGCAGGGCATTCGGTGGCAGGAGCAGGTCAGGATATTCATCCGTGGCTAAGCCCTTGAGTTTTTGTTTGCGCTCCGTCGGGCTTGACTGCGCGTCTGCAGGCGGTTTCTCGTCCAAGTCGATTTGGCGTATACTAGGTACATTTAATAGTGAATCTTGCAAGGGCTGAGAAGGTGCCGTGGAGGGGGCGCTGGATGAAGTAGCAAGAGGCGTGTTTGGGGGTAGAGGGATAGGCTGGCGAGGCGGTCTCGGTGAGAGTGGCATTTGACTTGGTGGTGAATGCGGTGGTGATTGGGCGCTGGTCTTTGAGGGTCGCGGGCTCATGGGTAAGCCAGGGCTCGACATGGGCGGTGCCAGTACCTGGCCTCGCTCAGTGTTCAAAACAGCAGCAAGAGATGCGGTGGCAGCTTCAGGCCCTTGACCTTTAGAAGCAGCCTGCATCGGATTTGGCTCGTTGATATCAGGTATGGGTGCCGAGCGGCGATCATGGTCCGTAGTGCCCGCCTGTTCAGCGGTGGTGGGATTCAAAGTGGCATCGCCGGCAGCCCCTTTTATCAGACGTCGATCCCGGTGAGCAAGTCCAGGCTTATTCACATTTAACAAATCATCATATTCTGATTCAGAGTCGGAACCTTGACCAACGGGAGGTGAAGATTGAGTTGGGCGACCCTTGGGCAACTGGAGAGGTGCAGGTGGGCCTTTTCGAGATGGAGCAGCAGGCTTTGAAGCGGCTTCTTTCTTGCGAGACGGGGACGCTGGGCGGGATGGGAGCCGCGGTGGTGGCATCTTGGGAGGTTCAGTTGGGAGGCTTCGCGACGGCGGCATCTTGGGGGATTCGGTTGGGAGACTTCGCGACGGCGGTAACTGTACGTTGAATGGAATCTCACGCAGCGTTTCTTCGCCGCGCTGTTTTCGCGCCTGCTCTTCAACTCTTTCCTCGGCTTCGTGGTCGTAATTATTGAGGGCGTGTTCCCGAGGCTGTGGCATGGAACGAGAAGGATTGAGAACCTCGGCAACGCCGGCAGCCGAAGCTTCGTGTTGGTGTGGGCGGTCGGCCGGCGGTGTAATGGGATAGGGCGCCATTGTGAGATCGACGGGAGAGTCCTTTTGACTGTCCGATTCGAGCACTGGGGAATCGGGGTTCATGACGTGCGTGTCCACATCCACCCGAGGAGTAGGGCGAGGTTCCCGTGCACCACCGTGGGGGGCGCGGCCTGCAGCTGCGCGAATAACGGAAGGATTATTGATGAATTCCTTGAGCTTTCTCCTATAACGTTCTTTATCTTTGAGGGCCGCCTCGAGATCCTTATTGAGGCCGAGGATCATGGCTCGCTGCTTGTCAACTAATCTCCATAGTTGGCTATTCTGCTGCGACTGGGATTGCTTCTCTTTCAACAAGTACTTGATGACGGCTTCTGGGCTGCCGGCAGTTTGGATTAGATGAGCAATGTCGTGAGACTGCGGAGCTGAGCTGGAGGCACTTCCGTCTGGGCGTTGGGTTGACATGGCTGAGATGGCTGTATCAAGAGAGGAGTTTCTGGGCGCGGGCATGGCGCGGGCTAGAGCCGCTACAACGGGTGCATCCATGGACAGGTTGGACGATCCTGGGGCCGCATCAAGTTTCTCGGAAGTCAGTGGCTGGGAGACGCTGCGGTTGACGCTTAAAACATTGGGAACGCTTTGGCTGCTGCGGAAGACGATTAGCACCGTCAGACTGGGAAATTGCACAGCGTGGACATGTAAAGGAAGGCTGTGCATACTTTGCGATAGCTCGGTCTGGACTCGAAGGGCTTGACGAATCGGAATAAAATGTCGTCTGCGCGGCAGGCTGGTTGTGGCGACCAGACCTACGAGGGCTGCCTCTGGAGTGCTCTCGCGATTTGCTCGTGCCCGGAGGATCGTATTGCTGTGTTGCGGAAAGTGGACTCGGGGCGGCAAGACGGGGTGATCTAGACCGGGAACAAGAGGTCAGCGCCTGGGAAAGGGAACAAAAGAGGGAGAGGGAGAGAGAGAGAGAGAAGAAGGAAGGATAGCGGGAAAGCGGGTAAAAAGAGGTGCAGTATGCTGCAGACTGTGGCTAGCACAAGGTGATGGGACGGCTGGGGGCGCCGGGGGTGGGCACACGGGCAAGTACTGACCTAGAACCAGGGCCAAGAGCTGCTGGCAGGGGAAGCAAAGGCTTTGCAGACTGTGGCGAGTGAGGTCCTGCGGCGTAAAGGTGCTGCAAAGGTTGGGATTCGTGAGGGAGGGCGTGATGCGGACGCGAATCGTGCGAAGCGACGTCGTGTTGCTGGGAGTCGAGGCGACGAGAGGTCGGAGGAGGCGGAGGGCGTCGTCGAGGGCTGGGAGGAGGGGAAGAGGCGTACTGGGAGTAGAGAGGTGCGTCGGTATTGACGTCGACGTGGGCGTCTGTTGAAGGAGGAGCCGTGGTGGTGACAGCAGCGGCAGCAGCAGGAAGCCGGCCACGGGTAGACGCAGGCTGCGACATGATGCTGACTGGCGAGAGAGTCAGGGTCGGCCAATTGGTGGGGGGCCCCGTGTGAGGAAGAGGGTCTGCAGGGCCGCTCTCGCGTAGGAGGGTTTCGAGATGGCTGTCCCGTCACCCTGATCAACGACGCATGAACGGAGGCGTGGCCAACTCGGCAGGGGAGCGACGATGGGACGGGGTCGGCTGTTGGAATTGCGGTCGAGGCTAGTAGGGATAGTGACTAGACATGTGTTGCGTTGTCGATTGTTGGAGAGGCACGACGAGAAACGAGGAAGAATTGAAATTTGGTGATTCGTCTTCTGCCCGGGCCGGAAGTGCTGGGACTCGGCACCGTTGATAAGGGCAGAGCAGTTGGAGGAAAAAGCGTCCAAAGTGGATATGATGGCACAGAGGATGGCACAGAGAGGCACCCGGCGGCAAGAGAGCAGGATGAGAGAGTCGTCCGGCGGAGAATAAGAAAAGAAAAAAGAGAGGCAGGCGTAGGACAGAGAAGAAGAGCCGTGATAATATCACCAGCGCGTGTTTGGTGGAGTGGAGGAGCGGCAGCAGCAGAAGCAGCAGAAGCAGCAGAAGACGGAAGAGGGGGGGGGGGGGGGGGGGGGGGGGGGGCAAAAGGATGGGGTGAGAGCTTGTCAGTTAGCGGAACCGGATATCGGGCCCCCTCTCGTCTATAGTGGAGTAATCGCACGTTGCAGAGCAAAAAGACGCAGGGTTAAAAGAAGAACAGAAAATGCTTTGTCGTCCGTCCGCGCCGGCCGAGAGAAACTACTAGGAGAATTAATAAAAAAAATATATTACAAAAAGGTATTATAGCGTGTGGTTTTTAATCTTTTTTTTTTTTTTTT
>JAAHCF010000826.1:0-14767 GCA_038367545.1 Beauveria asiatica | reverse complement strand
ATCTCCTAATTAGGAGTTAATAAATACTTTATATATATATAAAACCCTTAAAGGGACTATATTTTTATTAGTATTATAAACTAGTCTAATAGCCTTATAGGTAGTAGTAGATACTTTATATGTTTTAGCCACTTTCTCCCTTAGTAATAATTATAGTATTCCTCTCTAACTAAGGTATCCTTATAGGCTATCTACCTAGTATCCTAATACTATAGGGTAATATAGTTATTATCCTAATTAGGAGTATTTAAATACCTTAGAAGAGTTTTTTAGAGAGCCTAGGCTAAGAGTAGTTTATTTCCTAGATAGTATAATAACCTAAGATACTTTATATTTAGCTTTTAGAGTTTAAACCCTTTTTAGCCTACTAATCTTATATTCCTTAGCTTTTTTATCCTTCTTTAGTTAGGAATACTTTAATCCTTATCCTAGTTCCTTACTTACTTAACCTATACTTTATTTCCCTAAGTAAGGACTCTATCCACAGGCTATCTACCTAATACTCCTATACTATAGGATAATTTAACTATAATCCTAATTATAGTACTTTAATTATATTAATAGTATCTTACTTAACTAGATTAAGAGTAGGCCCTTTATAGTTAATATTATAATTATATAATTATTTACTTTCCTTTATAATAAGCTAAACTCCCTTTTATAGGTACTAATCTTATAATTACTAGTCCTAGTATTTTCTTAGTAAGAAACTACTTTAATCCTTATCTATTTATATAATATTCTATTTATAGTTCTTCTCCTAATCTTAGATATTATTATAGGTTATTTACTTACTATTTCTTTATTTATATTCTAGTTTAGTAATAAAACCTTCTTATAATTATAAAGCCTAGTAGTTATTATAACTTAGGATAAACTATCCTTAAATCCTTATATATTATTAAGCTTATTAGCTCCCTTAATAGTTTTTCTTCTAAGTACTTATTATAATAACTTTTTAGTACTCTTAACTAATAATTAGAGGTATTTTAACTATTAACTAAGATTTTTTCTTATTATAACCTCTATTATAATTATTATTAAGGGAGAAAGTAGCTAAAATATATAAAGTATCTACTACTACTTATAAGGCTATTAGACTAGTTTATAATACTAATAGAAATATAGTCCCTCTAAGGGTTTTATATATATATAAAGTATTTATTAACTCCTAATTAAGAGGTTAATATTATAGAAAATATATAATATTAAATAAGGGCTTAAATAATTAGTAGTATTATTATTTACTAAATTATTAAAGGCTTTATATTAGGTAAAAATATTATTAGAGACTATAAAAAACCTTATAAGGCTTTAGATTATAAGGTAAATAATAAAAATTAGATATAAAAAAGGTAAAAAAGTTATTTTTAAAAACTATAGAAGGACTTTATCCTTTTATACTATTCCTTATAGGTAAACCCTAGAGATAGTTAAATCTAACTAATATACTAAGGATTATTATTTAAGGACTAGAAGAAGTTATTATAGTTATTCTTATTAAATTTCTAATTAAAAGCTATCCTTAACTATTTATATATAAGCTTAATAAGCTTAAAGATAAAATAGAATAAGATAAAAAGTTTATAAAAGGAGTATTACCCTTTAAAGGCTTAATTAAGAATAGATTATATTATAAGTAGGGTCTACTAGGCTATAGGTTCTAGGTTAGCCTAGCTAACTTTATAAGTTATTAGAACCTTAGTAAAGGGAGGTACTAGGTTATTATAGTATTTAATAAGAGATTAGGAGTTTTATAGATCTTTAACTTTATTCTAGAGAGAAGAAATATAAAAATAAAAGCTATAGCCTTAATATTTTACTAATAGCTTACTAATATATAACTCCCCTATAGTTTCCTTATATTTACCCTTAATATTAGTAATTAAGGGAATAAGTAGTCTTATAACTATTTAGGGATTTATAATATTATACTATTACTATAAGGCTATACTAGTAATACCCTATTAGAGCTAATAAGTAAGATATAAGGGAAGAAATAGTTAAATAAGCTAATTAACTTATCTATAAATAACTATATATAGGCTATTATATAAGAACCTTATAATCTAGACCTCTTTAAGCTATACTAGATAGATTAAGATAGACTATACTTAATTTAAGTCTTAAATAAAAATTTCTAGGTAGATATTTTATACTATATACTAGTTAATAAGTTAAGAATAAAGAAGCTACTCCTATAAACCTATTAGCTTAGATTTATTAATAATAATCTAAATAAGCTTTATAAGTTAAAACTAACTAAATAGTCTATATTTAGTAGTCTAGCTTTATATAAGATAAGTAAGAAACTCTTAAAGAATTAAATTAATATATTCCTTATAAATAATTAAGAAGAATAATACTATCTTTTACTAAACCTAAAGTTTATTAGAGGCCTTTATAAGTTTATATTTACTTATTCTAAGGGAATAGAGAGTATTTTATTCTCTAATATTATAAATATAAATAAATATCTATAATACCCTAATCCTTAGATACCCCTAGTAAAGGGACCTAGTAATAAAAAAGGTCTCTTAGGTTAGGACTAGTTATAAAAAAGAAGGGCTATATATTTAAGATATAGATCTATTAGTTTTAATAGCTAAATAGTAAGTCTAGGTCCTATATAAGGCTTTATAGCTATATAAAGTACTAACTAAAGTAAGTAAAGTTTTAAGCTAATAAACCCTTTAAGCCCTAATACCCCTAAGAGCCCCTTAGCCTAATTAGGGAAGATAAGACCTTTAGATTAGAAGCTAAAGTAATTACTAAGTAAAGAATTTATAGTTACTAAAATACTAAATACCTATTAATAACTTTTCTTAACTACTTAAGAGTTTACTTTATTAATAATATCTTAAGTCTCCTAATATTTTATAACCTTATAATAAGCCTTTACTATAAAAGATTAGGCTATTTATAAGCTAAGAGATACTTAGATTATATAAGGGTTACTAATCTTAAAAGAACTTAAGGAGGTAATTAGAAAAGCTATTATTATAAGCTAAGATATTAATAAAGATAATTAAGCTTTAAATATTATTAAAGATTAAAATAAGTTAATTTATAAATAGCTTATACTTATAAATAATCTAAACCTAACTAATAATATATTTAACCTAAGCCTTAATATTAATAACTCTTTATTATACTCTTAATATATATACTAGCTTTAGAACTAGGGGAAATAGACTTTACCTTATATTAGATATATTCTAGTACTTTAGCTAAGTAAAAGGAAGATAAGCTTATTAAAGACTATACTTATTAGGACTATCTAGCTACTAGAAAGAGATATAGTATAGGCATAACTAGTAAAGGCTTTATATATAACTACCTTAAAGAGATCCCTAATCCCCTTTATCTTAAATAAATTAGTTACTACTAGCGTATAGACCTAAGTCTATAAAGCTATTACTATATACTAAACTATATACTTATCCTTAGCTAAGACCTTAGTATTATAATTAGAGACTTAAGTAGATTCTAAAGCTATTAATATAGAGAAAACTTTATAGATTACTAAAGAATAGTTAATTAAGTATACTAAGAAGCTTAAGAAGGCTAAAGAGTTATAAGCTACTATTAAAAAAGCTATTACTAAAGAATAAGTTATTATTAATAGCTAGGCTATTACTAAGGAAGCTATTACTAATAAATAAGTTATTAGAGATAAGGCTATAAAGGGAAAGGAGGAACTAAGCTCTAAAGTAAAGCTAGATCTACTTATAAGCTTTACTAAAAGCTAAGGAGGAATAGATTAATTAGTATATAGATTTAGGAGGAAAAATTTATTATTTATTTTTATTATTAGGTATTTAGGTATTTATTTTAAGTTAGAAAGATAAGGGGAATTATTTATATAAAACTTATTATTATTCTATAGCTATTTATTTTTTTTCTTATTATATAAGAAGGATTATATTAGTTAGATTTAACTACCTTTAGGGTTTATTTATAAAGAATAGTATAAAAGGATAAAGTTCTTTTATAGTTTTTAAAATAACTTTTTTACCTTTTTTATATTTAATTTCTATTATTTACCTTATAATTAAGAGCCTTATATAGTTTTCCTTAGTCTCTAATAATATCTTTACCTAATATAGAACCTTTAATAACTTAATAAGTAGTAATACTATTAATTATTTAAGCCCTTATTTAATACTATACTTTTTTAATTTTATAAACCTCCTAATTAGGAGTTAATAAATACTTTATATATATACTATACCCTTAGAGGGACTATACTTCTATTAGTATTATAAACTAGCCTAATAGTCTTATAGGTAGTAGTAGATATTTTATATATTTTAGTCATTTCTCCCTTAGTAATAATTATATTATTTAAAAGCTATAGGCCTATCTAATCTATAATTAGTTATTAATAACCTTAATAATATACTATAAATAAACTAAGCTAGCTCTTATAATATATTATATAATAAGAAGATAAATAATTTAAAGTATAATATAAATAAAAAGAGACCTTAAGGTAAAATAAGTAGGTATAAAGTTATTAGACCTAATAACTATAGTAATTATACTTTTAAAGTATAAAGTACTAGTAGTCTTTATTTATATATAAAGGGTAAATAAATAAATATTCATAAATATATATACTTTACTTAAGATTATTATTATAAAAATAAGATAAGATAAGGAATAGATTATTAATATAGTTTTTATTAGAGATTTTAATAAATATAATTATTTATAAAGAGGTAAAAATATATTACTAATTAGATAAGGAGAGGTAGATAAAATTATTAATCTTAGAAGTAACTATAGTCTAAGTAGTTTACTCCTTAAAGAAATAAAAACCTAATAAGAAGGAGAATATAAATTAATAGTTAATTTAGTTTTAACTTTTAAGGGGTTAATATAAAACCTTATTAGCTATAGAATATCTAGTATAGAATATAAATTAGATTATAAAACTATTAAGATATTATAGACTAGCCTTATAGTATTTATATATAAGTATTATAATAGTTATTAATTCTCTTAAAAAGAAGAAGGAGAGGAGAATAAAGTTCTCCTTATACTTAACTATTACTTATAAGTCTTAGTAGTCTACGCTCCTAATATAAACCTACTAGCTAATAGCTTAGTAATACTAGGTATAGGTATTTAGCCTAAGTCCTTTATATACACCCCTCCTTACCTATCCTCTATTATTATATTATATAAGACTTTATATAGTATTATAAGTTATACTATTAGGGGTTCTACTACCTAGTACTAATAATAGTATATATTATATATAGTACTATTATAAGTTATTATAGTATAGCTATATAAAAAGTATAAGGTTATATATATCTTATAGAATTTTTTATATAGTTATATTAAGAGTAAGATAGTTATTAGGCTATAGTAAAGTTTATATAATATATATTATTTTAGTCTTATTATATACCTTAATAGGTATTTTATATTCTTTATTTTCTTATTTATTATAGTTAATTAAAAGTACTATATACTTATTATAACTTATTTTACTTATTAAATTATACCTAAAAAATTACTATAATATTAGATTTATATTAATATTATAAAAAATATATTAAAGGGTATTAGTAAATAGCTAGTACTTATATTTATTATTAGCTATTATATTAATTATTCTTTTCTTTTCTTTATAGCTTAGTTTCTTTTTTCTTTTAATATATATATTATAAATATTTATATTTATATAATTACTTATATATTCTTACCTTAAATTACCTTAAAAAACTACTATTACTATCTTAAAAACTCTTAATTCTTACTTTATTATTATATTATTATTATATTATATTTATAATAATTAGTCCCCTTCCCTCTCTATTACCTAGTAATAATAGTAGTATTAGCCTTTTAAGGTATACTTATATTTACTACTTTATAAGTAATATCCTTATCTTTAGTAATTTAAATAATAAAAAGTTTAATATAATATAAGAAGTTAACTTCTTATATATTACCTACTTTACTTCTTTTATTTATTTAATAAAGTTTAAATATATACTAACTTCTAATAATACTTATTAAGTATATTATAATAAGAAGTATTTATATATATATAAGTATATACTTTTTATTAACTATTCTTATTTTTATTATATTATTATTAATATAGTTAAGCTAATTTAGAATAATAAAGCTATTAGTATATTAGTTATAAGTAAAAAGTATAAGAAAGAATATAAGTTCTTTATTACTTTAGTAGATTTTATTTATATTATATATTACTTTAATAATATTTTAGATATTACTTAAGTTAACTTAAGTATTATACTTAATATCTTTACCTTTTAACTAGTCTTAAGTCTTATATTACTTAGTTCTTAGGTTATACTTATTTTTACTTTTTCTTATAGCTATAATACTTAAAATAATATAGGCCTTTTTATTAGTATACTTATTATTAATATATAGGGTAGCTTTTAAACTCTTATTATAAGTTCTTTAACTATTTTTTATATAATATTTATTTATTAAATATAAGCTAAAGAATATATATTTTAAAAGAATATACTAACTATTATTATAATACTATAAACTCTTTATTATTATATTATTAAGTATTATAAGAGTATTGCTATTCACGCGGAGCTATTTTGCTATTCGCGCGGAGTCACGTGTCCCGTATTCCACCTATACTAGCGCGGTACCTCTCTTTTAGTGTTTATATACGTAAAATATTATATACCTAAACAGGATTACCTAAATAGCTAGATTTTTCGTTATTCCGGCTCTGATGTGTGCATAATCGTCAAAAATAGCGAAAATGCTTTTTTTTTAAGCGAATTAGCAAGTGTTAAGAGCCTCTGCAAGAGGCGGCGGCGGCGGCGGCGGCGGCAGCGAGGAGGGGTTATGTTAAGGAGGGGTTGTGGTAGATACGCAGAAATAGCAACTATTTTAAAAGATACTTCTAATTTATATGTAATTTACCTATAAAGTAAAGTACCTTAAAAATACGTTAGTTATTAACAGGTGACTCCGCGCGAATAGTAAAATAGCTCCGCGCGAATAGTAATACTCTTTAGTATAAAGAAGGGTTCTTAAGTAAGTATTTAATATTTAACTTATTTTACTAGTACCTCTTATACTTTATTATAACTATACTAGTTTTATATATATAATATTTTTTTAATATAATATTTTAGTATTAGTATAAAACTAATATTATTATTTATAAATATTAGCTTTAATACCTAATTATTATAAGCTTAGGAGGGGAGGGGATTATTAATAGCCGTTTTAATAAGGTTTATATAAAATATCTTATATAAATTCTTTAATATATTAAGTATTATAGTTAATAGTATTAGTATATTTATTATTATATACTTAAACTAAACTTAGTTAAGTTTTTTATTAAGTTATAATATTATAATATTTTATAGTAAGAGCTAAATTTAATTATTTTTTTAAAATACTTTTACTAGTTATTAGGCCTTATTAACTAACTCCTTTTATTACTATTAAGTAAAGATTATTATAACTTAAGTAAGTTTAATACCTTAGTAGATTTACTTTATAAATATTCTAGTATAGCCTAATAATAACTTAAGTAGTATTATAAGGGTAAAGTATAATTATATAAGGTCTTTATTATAATTATATAAGAGGAAGTTTAAGCTTATATTTATTACTAAAAAGTTCTTATTTATTAATACTTATTAAACTATTAGTAATTATTATATTTAATTAAATTAGGAGTATAATACTAAAATATATAAAATAGCTTATACCTCTTAGTTTACTTTTTTTATTTTATTATTAATTTAAAAGTAGTATATTATAAAAAAGAGTTATTTAATATTTATTAGTTAGTAAATTATATACTAGAACTTATTTATTTAGTTAGAATTATAATTATTAATTATTTATAATAAGAACCTATAGAAATATTATTAGTAAAAAAGAAATTATATAATATAATTACTTACTATTATAAAGGTTATAGTCTCTAGTTAAATAAATTTTAATAAGTAGTTTATAATAACTATTAAGTATTATAGATTTTTATTAGTATAAGCTAATAATTTTATTATAAAGTCTATTAAGATTTATTACTAGTATTAATTTATTACTAGGATAAGTTAAAGTAAGCCTTAATATAACTTTCTTAACTTATAAGCTTTATAATAAGAATAGTTTTATATATAATATATTATATTTATTAATATTTTATATTAATAATAAGACTTTATAAGTAATATAAATATTAAGTTCTTACTAGGGTAAGCTATAATAAAATCTATATAAACTTACTTAATTAGTATTATAATAAAAAGCTTTTACCTTAATACTTATAAGTATTTATAATATTAGAGATAATAGTATATTAAGACTATATAGTCTACTATTTACTCTTTAAAGTTTACCTCTAATAGGAATTTCTATATATTATTATAAATTATAATAATCTTATAAAAATAGTTAAGATTTACCTTTATAATTATCTACTAGAGAGTATTAAGGTTTTTATTTATAAATAATAATAATAAAGTAATATAATCTAGGTAATTCTCTAGTATTATAATATTAATTAAGTATAATATTTCTATTAGTAGTTTATTTAGCTTATTTTTATATATCTCCTAATAACTAAAAGTATTTAGCTATATTACTAATAAACTAGGATAGTAATAAAGCTAATAGTAAAATATAAATAAGAATTTTACCTAGTAAGCCTAGTATTCTAATAATAAGTATAATTTTATAAAGTATTTAAGGTTTTTATAATTAATTAATATTATAAAAAATAGCTTTTATCTTTATAGCTTTACTTTTTATATATATAAGTAATTTATAATTACTAATAGCTTTTTATTATAAATTATATAATTATACTTTATTATTATAAGTTTATAAGAGTAGTAAGTAATAAGCTATAATATATTATTATTATTTAGCTAAGAAAGGTAGTCTTTTAGGCTAATACTAGAATAGTTTATTTTTATTAAGGTATTTTTTATTAGGTCTTAGAGGGCTAGGTAGGGTTTAAATAGGAATAGTAGCTTAAGTTATTTAAATACTATTTCCTTTTCTATACTTTAAATAAAAGGTATATACTTTTTAGTTAAGTAAGTAAGTAGTTTTACTATTAAGGTAAAGTTAAGGAAGAACTTATAATAAAAGTTTATAAAACTAAAGAAGCTATATACTTTTTTTATTATCTTTAAGGCCTCTTATTTATAAATAGCTTAGACCTTCTTTAAATCTAGTATTAGTAATATACTAGTTATAATAATAAACTTTAAGTACTTTATAGTTTTAATAAAGAACTTATATTTCTTAATAGAGCTTTTAAAGAATAGTTAAAACCTTTTTTTTATAATTTACTTTATTATTAGAGCTATAAATAAAGATATTATTTAAATAAGTAATAATATAGTTATATAGTATATTTTTAAAAGTATAGTTTATATAATGTTAAAATATAACTAAGGTACTAAATAAACTAAAAGAGTAATTAGTTACTTAAAAAGCCTAAAATATATCTTAAAAGCTATATACTTCTTAGTATTAAGTTTTATTTATAACTTATAAAAAGTTAAATAAATATTTAACTTTATAAATTACTTTATAATAAAGAAAGTATAAAGTATTTTTTTAATTAATAATAATAAATAGTAATTATCTTCTAATATTATATTTAATTTTTAATAGTTTATATAGAAGTATTAGTTATTATTAGATTTTTTAATAAGTAAGACTAATATAATAATAAAAAAGGAGTTTACTTTAATTTAACCTTTATTTAGTAAAGTAATAAGCTATTATTATAGTTTAAGTAGCTAGTTATAAGGTATTTAGTAAAGTTACTTATATAATAACTATTCCTCTAAACTATTTAACTATATCTTTATCTTTATATTATAGTTAAACCTCTTATAATATAAAAGTAATATTATTATATCTTCTTCTTTAAATAACCTCTTATATTATTAATATATTACTAGTAATAATTTAAAAGTTATTAGGTAATATTTAAAAATAGTATTAAGCTTATAAATACTTATAATAAAAATAAATATCTTTTTTTAATTAATATTAAAATCTTATTTTAGTTACTTATAAAAGTATTTTTTACTTAATAAGACTAAATTAAGAGCTATTTATTATTTATTAATAGTATATATTTTTTCTTTAGAAGAAGACTTAAAATAAATATAATATTATTTTATATTTATAAATAGCTTATAATAAATAAGCTAAAGTAGTCTAAATATTATAAGGTAAAAGAGTATAGGGATTATATAAAGGAAGATTAAAAATACTTAGCTATTAATATTTACTTATAGTTTAGTTATATATATTATTTAGAATTTTAAAAAGTCTTTAATTATAACCTTAATTATTTATTTTCTTAGTAATAATATTTATTAAAGGTATAATATTATAATTATATTCTTATTTATAGTTTTATAGTATTTATAATTTATATTTATTAGGGTATTTATAAAAGTATAGGTTTTTAAGATAACTAGTATAAGAAATAGTTTTATATTTATTTTATTAGTTATATTATCTTATATTATTATTATAGGGGGGGTAGGCTTTATTATAACTTATATATATATATTTATTAATTATTAGCCTAGGGGGAGTCTTTTCTTTAAGCTTCTTTTTTTTCTAAATTACTTCCTTTAATCTTATTATCTACTTATATAATAACCTAATTAACTCTTATATTAGGATAGTAAGTAAAAAGTAAATAGTACTTTCTAATCTTATAATTATCTTAATTATAATAAAGATAAATACTTATTTCCTTATACCTTTAAAAAGCCTTATCTAAGACCTAGTTTATATATTTTTTAAGTCCTTAAGAGGGTATAGACTTTATATTAGCTATTATTAAGAATTATAAAGTATTAATACTATTTATTAGTATATCCTTTTCTTAGTTAATTTATTAAATAGTATTATCTTATTAAATAAATAGTTAGTATTATTTTTTAATTTAATAAGATTTAAGATTTATTAATAGTTTTTATAGTTTTTATATAATAAAGTTATAATTTATTTTAAAGATCTATTAGCTTATTATTAGCTTTTCTATTATATTAAAAAAAACTAGTTAAAGCTTAGTAAGCTTAACTTTATTATTTTAAAATAAGCTATTAGCTAGGGTAAGTTTTTATTTAAAGTATATAAAGAAATAAAAGAAGAGTTTTTTCTCTTTTTATTTTAAATAATTAAGCTTTATTATTATAATTTTATATTAGTAAAAATTACTAAATACTATTTTTAAGTATATTAAAAAAGTTATAAGGTCTAATTTACCTTAATAGCTTTTAGCTATAAAGTAAGTTATTACTTTTAATTAAGCTTAAGTATTAAGGTTTATTTAAATATATATAAATTATATCTTAAGTAAATTAATAAACTTTATATTAATTTTTAACTTATAAGTAATTACTTATTTTTATTTTATAAAGGTCTTTTAATTATTATTATATTTCTTTTTTTAAAAAAGTAATTTTTATTTTATTTTTATAATATAAATAATTAATATAGTATAATTATTACTAAGGGAGAAAGTAGCTAAAATATATAAAGTATCTACTACTACCTATAAGGTTATTAGATTAGTTTATAATACTAGTAAAAATATAATCCCTCTAAGGGTTTTATATATATATAAAGTATTTATTAACTCCTAATTAGGAGGTTTATAAAGTTAAAAAAGTATAGTATTAAATAAGGGCTTAAATAATTAATAGTATTATTACTTACTAAGTTATTAAAGGTTTTATATTTAAGTAAAGATATTATTAGAGACTAAGGAAGGCTATATAAGGCTCTTAATTATAAGGTATATAATAAAAATTAAATATAAAAAAGGTAAAAAAGTTATTTTTAAAAACTATAAAAAGACTTTATCTTTTTATATTACTCCTTATAAATAAACCCTAGAGATAGTTAAATCTAACTAATATAATCTTTTTTATATAATAAGAAAAAATAGATAGTTATAGAATAGTAATAAGTCTTATATAAATAATTCCCCTTATCTTTTTAACTTAAAATAAATACCTAAATACCTAATAAATAAAGATAAATAATAAATTTTTCCTTTTAAATCTATATACTAATTAATCTATTCCTCCTTAACTTCTAATAGAGCTTATAAGTAGATCTAGCTTTACTTTAGAGCTTAGCTCCTCCTTTCCCTTTATAGCTTTATCCCTAGTAACTTAGCTATTAATAGTAGTTTCCTTAATAATAGCTTAATTATTAATAGTAGCTTATTCTTTAATAATAGCTTTCTTAATAGTAGCTTATAACTCTTTAGCCTTCTTAAGCTTTTTAGTATACTTAATTAACTATTCCCTAATAATTTATAAAGCTTTCTCTATATTAGTAATCTTAAAATCTACTTAAGCCTCTAGTTATAATACTAGGGTCTTAGTTAAGAATAGGTATATAGTTTAGTATATAGTAATAGCTTTATAAACTTTAGCTTATATACTAGTAGTAACTAGACTATTTAGGATAAAAGGAATTAGAGATCCTTTTAAGGTAGTATTATATAAAGCCTTTATTAGCTATACTTATACTATATCTCCTTTTAATAGCTAAATAGTCTTAATAAATATAGTTCTTAATAAGCCTATCTTTTTTTTATTTAACTAAAATACTAAAATATATCTAATATAAAATAAAGTCTATTTTCCCTAGTTTTAAAACTAATATATATACTAAGAATATAATATAAAGTTATTAATACTAAGGCTTAGGTTAAATATATTATTAGCTAGTTTTAGGCTATTTATATATATAAGTTATTTATAAATTAACTTATTTTAATCTTTAATAATACTTAAAGCTTATTTATTTTTATTAGTATTTTAGTCTATAATAATAGCTTTTTTAATTACTTTCTTAAGTTCTTTTAAGATTAATAACCCTTATATAATTTAAATATCTCTTAACTTATAAATAGCCTAATTTTTTATAATAAAGGCTTATTATAAGGTTATAAAATATTAAGAGACTTAAGATATTATTAATAGAGTAAACTCTTAAGTAGTTAAGAAAAGTTATTAATAGGTATTTAGTATTCTAGTAACTATAGATTCTTTACTTAGTAATTACTTTAGCTTCTAATTTAGAGGTCCTATCTTCTTTAATTAGGCTAAAAGGCTCTTAGGAGTATTAGGGCTTAAAGGGTTTACTAGCTTAAAACTCTACCTACTTTAGTTAGTACTTTATATAATTATAAAGCCTTATATAGGACTTAGGCTTACTATTTAGTTATTAAAACTAGTAGATTTATATCTTAAATATATAGCCCTTTCCTTTTATAACTAGTCTTAACCTAGGAGACCTTTTATATTATTAGGTCCCTTTATTAGGGGTATTTAAGGATTAGGGTATTATAGGTATTTATTTATATTTATAATATTAAAGAATAAAATACTTTTTATTCTTTTAGAATAAGTAAATATAAACTTATAAAGGCCTCTAATAAACTTTAGGTTTAGTAGAGAATAATACTATTCTTTTTAATTATTTATAAAAAATATATTAATCTAATCCTTTAGGAGTTTCTTACTTATTTTATATAGAACTAGACTATTAAATATAAACTATCTAGTTAATTTTAACTTATAAAGCTTATCTAAACTATTATTAATAAATCTAAGCTAGTAGGTTTATAAGAGTAACTTTTTAATTCTTAATTTATTAACTAGTATATAATATAAAATATTTACTTAGAAATTTTTATTTAAGACTTAAATTAAGTATAATTTATCTTAGTCTATTTAATATAGCTTAAAGAGGTTTAGATTATAAGGTTCTTATATAGTAGCCTATATAGAGTTATTTATAAATAGGTTAATTAACTTATCTAACTATTTCTTCCCCTATATCTTACTTATTAGCTCTAATAGGGTATTATTAGTATAGCTTTATAATAATAGTATAATATTATAAATCCTTAAATAGCTATAAGATTACTTATTCCCTTAATTACTAATATTAGGGGTAAATATAAGGAAACTATAAGGGAGTTATATATTAGTAAGCTACTAGTAAAATATTAAGGCTATAGCTTTTATTTTTATATTTCTTCCTTTTAAAATAAAGTTAAAGATCTATAGAACTCCTAATCTCCTATTAAATACTATAATAACCTAGTATTTTCCTTTACTAAGGTTCTAATAACTTATAAAGTTAGCTAGGCTAACCTAGAACCTATAACTTAATAGACCCTACCTATAGTATAGTCTATCCTTAATTAAGCCTCTAAAAGGTAATACTTCTTCTATAAACTCCTAATCTTATTTTATTTTATCCTTAGGCTTATTAAGCTTATATATATATAATTAAGGATAGCTTTTAATTAGAAATTTAGTAAAGATAATTATAATAACTTCTTTTAATTTTTAAATAATAATCTTTAGTATAATTAAAAGTAAAGTACTTTTAGTCTATTTATATTTTAAGAGTATATTATAAAGCCTAAAATATAATATAAGATAATATTTTTAGGCTTCCTCTCTAATTATAAAGTAGTTTAGTATATAATAAAAGTTTTTTTAAATATCTTAAAAAAAAGGATTTTTATAATTAGGGGGCTAAATAGGTTCTTCTTTTAGCTAAGTAAACCTTAAATAAAAGATTAGTAAATATTATAAGTAGGATTTAATAATAAATAAGTTAATTTACTTTTTTTTTTTAAGAAAATAATATAGATAATTATTACCCTTTTTTTTAACTTTAAAATAAAATAATATAATTATTTTAATAAAGAAAA
>JAAHCF010000825.1:0-14803 GCA_038367545.1 Beauveria asiatica | reverse complement strand
GGGGGGGGGGGCGGGGGGGGGGGGGGGGGGGAGGCGGGGGGGGGGGTGGGGGGGGGGGGGGGGGGGGGGGTGCATTTGTATTCACCATATTACTTGAAACAGTGGAACACAATACGCGATTATATCATCAAATAAATATGTGAGATTTATAGTTTTGTTTTTTCATGCTCTTCAGGCTGTGAATGCTTTTGCGACTACGGCAGTCAGTCAAAACGTCTCTTTGTGGTAGTTAGATTGCTTGAAAAGAACTGAATTGCAATGCTGTACCTTTTAATCTCAGATGCGGCGCCAAGTTCATGGTTCTCGTGCAAGTGATTCTTGTAAGAAATTGCCTGTCTATTGACATGTTGTCAAGGGTAGGACACAGTCACCCCATCAACTGCTCAGAGAACGAAAACGAAAAGGTGTATGTGTCTTGTAATGGAATCAATCTAACAAGTATCCTTGTAAAATTTAGCTAGTTCCGTTTTCAGATGCTCTCGGGGGAGAACTGTGTAAGCATCTTGCTCTTCTCGACATGCTAATATTTTTATTCTTACATCAAGTCTTGATTCAATCTCGTGGCCTTCATCAGCGACTGCAAGGCTACTTAGCCCGACGTGAGGAGGGTTATTGTAGTACAATAGCTGACTAAGACAGCGTTGGGCCTCGTGGCCTAATGGCTAAGGCATCGGTTTCCGGCGACGGAGATTACCGGAGATTCCAGGTTCGAGTCCTGGCGGGGTCGACCAACTTTTTTTGCTTCAATTGATCATGACTCGCCTTTATCACCCTTATTTCCCTTTTGCCCCTTTTCCCTTTTGACTGCCCCCTTTCTGTGAGCTGTCCTCTTTCATTTGCTCTTGCTCAATTTGATTCATTTCAATTTCACGACGTCTTAAAATTTGTCCTGGCTCGCGCTTAACAGAATCGAGTTGGCTGGCCTTGACCAGTCACTATGCTAGTGGTATCAAAAGAATTCTCAATCAACGCTTCGCAAATGCCATTCACCTCCCGTGAAATAAACCTTCAGTCTCAACGCGGGTTCAACATTTCAACAATCAAATACAGCTCTCACAACGCCTCTACTGCGAGTGTCCATAATACTCAATTATGTTTCCCTGCGCAGGCCGAACTGGCTGCTGCTGCTGCTGCATAACAGGCTCCTGTGTCATGGCGGGCTGCTTCCCGGCGCCCGAATAGAAGGGCTGCTGCGGGTATTGGTACGGCGCCGCGACGGGCACATACACGACTGTGTAGGGGTTGCGCAGGTGGTTGCGGAGGTACGTGTCGGCGCATGCAGCGACGAAAAGCACAAAGGCAAAGACGAAGACGATCCAGAGAAAGACGCAGGTGGCAATCATGGGTCCGTTGACGCCCCTTTGCGCGCAGAAATCACGACGCTCGTCGTCGTATGGGTCATGGTGGGAGTTGCTGTTGTGGGGGTAGTCGCGGTAGCGGTCGCTGTCGGACGGGTTATTGCCAGACGAACTGCTACCGTAGATGCTACTCGTAGGCCGGTTGCTGGAAGCGCTGCTGGTGGGCGGCCGATAGGGATAGTACGGATCCTCGTACGGATCGTCATCGGATCCCTTGAGGTAAGGATCGTATGGGTCACGGTCGAGCGGCGAGGTGGTGGTTGTAGGGAGGCTACCGCGGATCCTGGTGCTGGTAGGTGCCATGGTGTTTATGCTGTTGTGTGTGGCTGTGGGAGTCGCAAGCAAGTTGGTGGATGTGGCGGCGTTGATTTGACGGACGTGGACAGTAGCGACAACAGCATCGACAGCGGGCACATGACGAAGCGCGTAGTTGTCTAGGCCAATGGAGCGACGCATGTCGCCATCCCGGTAGTCGCGGCACTGCGCCAGGCTGATGACTGCAGAGGTGGTGAGGATGCCGCCGACAATCGCCAGGAGGATCCACGAGACGAGCCACACTCCGACGTGGGCACCCGGGTGTACACCCTGGAGAAATCGGCGGCGCGGGCCGGTGAGAGCAAAGCACAAGTCGCTGGCGGCCCAGACGACGGGGACCAGGAGGGCGCAGGCGCAGGCGGGAAAGATGATGCTGCTGGCCATGTAGTTGTCGCCGAACCGCACCATGGACAGGCCAATGGCGAAGCCGATGATGGAAAATACAATGACCAAGACGTTGAATATGGCCTTTGTCATGCGCCACGAACGGTCTTCGTGGTGGTTGGGGTCAATGTTTCCCGAGGCATCGGCAGCGGGCGGCGTGGCTTTGGCGACGTTGTAGGCTTGCGTGTCGACGCAGGCCATGATGAAGAGAGTCAGCGTGTCGAGGAATAGCAGGATGAGAAGAACAAATTGGGCGATGGATTGCGGTTTCAAAGCGGTGCGGTCGTCCTCGCTGTACACCTCACCGATTGTCCAGTGAAGGACAATGGCAAAGGTGGCAACGAGGCCGGCGTATACGATCCAGCAGACGAGCCAGACGCCCGCGTGGACGGACGGGTGCAAGCCCCGAGAGAACTTGAGAGACGCGCGCACCGCGGTCTCGGCAATGGCAAAGATGATGGTGAGGACGTAGACGGGTAGGGGAATGGCAAGCATTGCGTTGCCGTCGGTGAGATCAAAGGCGCCCGCGGCAGCAGCATGCCCGGACAGGCCGAGACCGACAACGGCAAAGAGAAAGGCGAGGAGAATGAGGAGCATGTGCTGGCCCTTCCAGGCGAAGAAGAGCGGGTGTGTTTTCTCACTGTGCACGCCTTGTTGCTGCTCTGGGTCCGTGACGGCATTCGCCACGGCAGCATCACGCTGAGCCTCTGGCTGCGCAGCTTGAGCATGCTGCTGCTCGGGGCTCACATGTTCGGCGTGGCGAGGCACAGGCGTTGCTGCCTCTGTCGTCTGCCGCGAGACGCGCAAAGACGGCTCGGGAGCGTCCAAGGGGGATACAGGTCTAGCAGCTGCGTGATCCGCGGGAGCGCGCTGGTCATGATCGTGGACGGTGGGCACACGTTCAGCCGTCTCACGTGTTGGCGAGGTCATTGGCGTGAATTGGCCGTCTGGCTACAAAAAGTCTCAACTCTCTGCGCGGCACAGTAATCTCGGCGTCGATGTGTGGTCGGTTGATGGCGTGGCTGTTGGGCGAAAGGGGGGGTGTATTCGTGTAGACGAGGATATCGACCAAGCAGACGGCAAAAAGCAACTGCACCCAAACGCAAGTAAGAAAAGAAGCAAGGGAAAAAGCGAGTGACTGGCCGAGACAGGCCCCTTAATAATTAAGCGAAAGACGGCGACGATGCCGGTGTCAAATTTTTCTTCTTTGCTTGCCCGTGCCCGTTTTTTGGGTAGAGGCAACACCGTGGGGAAAAGGCGACAATAAGGCTGAGAGAGGAGAAATTAGGGTCGCACGGCCGTGGCCCCCAAAGAGGAAAGGCGCCCCATGCGACAAATTGGTGTTCTGATTGCAAAGTCATTTCAAGGAGTGCTTTTATTGGCGGGCAGAGGCAAGCACGCAAGGCACGGGCGAATCGGCTGTTTTCACTGTTGTCTTTCAGCTTTACCAGTTTGGCGTTGGAGGCTCGAGTCGCCAATCGCCGCAACGCCACGCTTTAAATGATAGTTAGGGTGTCACGCGGAACAGTGATTAGGCATAGGGACAGTGTTAATTAAGGAGTAAAAGAAGCTATAACGCGAGGGCTCTGAGGGACACCCTTATAGGGTGGGGTACCTCTTCTCTTATACTAATTTCCCCCTATTATAGGTACCTTATCCCCTTATATAGTCCTATAACCCTTTATATTTAATATACCCCCTTAGCTTTTACTACTTTATAATTAACTCCTTAAAAATATATTATAATTCTTATTTTTAGTATTTTTTAGTATTTTATTATATATAATAATAAGTAAAAAAATAATACTAGTATAAAGACTTAAACCTTTAACTAAGCTAGTATTTATAAAAAAACTATTTACTAACTAATATAAAAAATATATAAGTTATTATAAATAATAATAAAAACTTAATCTTCTTATAAAAGGAAGAAGAAATTAATTATTATAAAAATTATATAGCTTATTTAATTTATAGTTTATATACTTAGGTTTTTTATTATTTTAATATCCCTTAACTAAGATACTTAAGTTATATATATAAACTTAACCTAATAGCTATTATTATAATATATAGGCTTTAACTCTTATAAATTACTTAACTACCTAGTTAATAATAAGTATACTTATTTTACTTAATAAAAGGTTACTCTAAGCCTTATAAGAATATTACTAATTAGCCTTAATAGGTAAGTACTAGTACTAGGCTTAGTTACTAGAATTTATTAGTAAGGCTAAATTTTAGTTATTCTAGCTAATTAATACCCTCTTCCTTAAGTAGCTAAGGTAGTATTAGTCCTAGCCCTTAGGTAGTTAATTAAGCTACTCTAGCTAGTAATAGTCTTATCTTAAGCCTAAGTATCCTAATAAATTTATTAAATTTCTACCTACTAAGGGCCTTTATAAGGCTATTTACTATTATCTTAGTTATAGCCTTTTATTATAGGTTAAATATATTAGCTTTAACCTTCTAGTATATCTAATAGTTATAAATATTAATATATTAGAGTTTAATAATAAGCTTAACTAGGTTTTTAGTAATAAGGTAAATTATCTAATAGTTATTATAAAATAGCTTAATCTTATTATTAAAGAGGAATTTTATATTCTTATAAAGGTACTAAAAAGCTATAATCTCCTTAGCTATTTAAGATAAGGCTAAGAGCTTAGCTTTAATTAATAAGGTTATTATAATATTTTACTTTACTAAATAATAAAAAATAAGGCCTCTAAATAGGTATAAAATATAACCTTAAGTGCTTTTCTAGTTATTAAGGTTATTAGTAAAAGTTATATTTATATATATTACTAATTCTTTCTTATTATTATTAAATATAAGATAATAGTCTTAGGATTAGTTAAGGTATTAAATATAGTTAAGTCCTTAGTTAATATATTACTAGGAGGGGTTAATAAGGAATTAGGAGAGTTTTAAAGTAATAAGGGTAATATCTAGCTAAATAATAATAGCTAGATACTTAATAGAGCTAATAATTAACTAGAATTAAGTAATAGCTTTCTTCTTTATTATACCTTTATTAGTAATAAATAGCTTTATTAATAAAGGTATAAAGACCTTCTTTTTATTATAATAGCTAAACCTATAAGTAATCTTTTAAATATATAACTTCTAAGATAACTAGACCTTCTTATTTTCTTAATCCCTAATAATTTTAATAACTAAGAACTAGTAAAGGCTACCTAGGGCTTTAATATTATATTTAGTTATAATTACTTTATATAAGGTAAGGAAGTCTTCCTTTATTAACTTATAATATAAAATAACTAAGTTATTTATAAAGAAAAATATAATAATACTACCCCTAATTATAATATAAGGGTCTTTAGGGTATACCTTAAATCTAAATAACTTAAAAAAGCCTAATAGTTTATTATATTATAGTAGTAATAACCTCCTAAGGCTATAAAAGGCCCTTAGTAGCTTCTAGTATTTATAATATTAAGGAAAGCTAGGTAATAGCTAAGTATAGATTTCTTTATTAAGTAATATATTAAGGAAGGTATTAATAAAGTTATATTAAGCTAACTCTAGGTTAAAGGTAACTATTAGAGCTATTATTAGCTAAAATATATATATAGCTAGGGTTAGGGCTACTTTTATAAGAAGGGATATAGGTTACTAGTCTTTTTATATATATAGCTAAGCTTTATACCTCTTAAGATACCCCTAGGAGTTAAATTTATAAGTATATACCTAGTAAAGGTTAAAGAGTTAGCTAGTATATAGCTAAGAATAATTATTATAAAGCTCTATAACCTATATAGCTAGAATTTATTAATTTTTAGCTATTATAGCCTTATATAGTTATCCCTAGTAAGTATAAGACTATACTTCTTTATAATTCCTAGGTGCCTTAAGTATTAAGTCTCTATATAGTTAACTAATAAGAGGTTTAGTAATAGTAGTAATTATAGTATATATTAGGCTATTTCCTTAGTTATCTCTATTATCCTTAAAGTCTTTTAAGTTAAATATAAATTCTTATAATATAAGAGGAGTATATTTAGGCTTATTTATAGCTAATAGTATTAGTTAAGGTAATCTAGGGTTATTATTATTAGCTAGAGGTAAAATTAGTTACTTTTATTACTCTAGATTTTCTTTACTATTAGAGTCTATATTAATCTCTAGTATAGCTATAATCTAATTTTCTATAAATTATAGGATATCCCTTAAGATTACTATTAGGTTAAAGGTAATTATATTTAATAAAGAAAGTACTATATTTATAATATACCTTAGATCTTACTTAAAGGCTACTTTATTTAAAATTAAGGTCTTAGAAGCCTTAGTAGATTTTATTACTTACTAAAAAGCTTCTTTATTAAAATAAAAAGAGGTTTTATTAAATATAATATAACTTAAATTAATAATCTTAATACCTCTTACTAAAGGCACTTAAACTAGGTATTATATAGAAGATATAATTCTAATAAGATAGTTAATATAAGCCTTTTATTCTAGCTTATTAGCTTAACCTATTATTCTCTTATAGGTTAAGATAAAGGTCTTATAGCTAAATACCTTTAAGTTAGCTAGATTAGGCTATTAATCTTAAGTAAGATACTTTTACTTACTTTAATTCTCTTATAGCTAAGTCTATACTATCTTAAGTAATATCTTTTAGCTAGCTTATTAGTAAAAGTATTAGTTTAGGAGGTAAATAGTTATTTAATAAACTAAATTCTAGAAGTTAAGAGGGAGGCTAGTTTATAAGTATAAGAGGGTTATTAATTCCTTTATAACTTTACTAGACTATTCTTAGTAGCCTTTATAGTAGGCGTAGTTAGGGGAATTAAGCCTAAATTTAATACTAATAGCCTAGAGGGATTCTTTCTAGACCTAGAGGAATACCTTCTTATTATTTATTAAGATAGTATATAGATTAATACTATAGTGCCTTTTTATAGTATTAATTAGGGAAAGTAAGGTATTATAAAAAGTAGTCTTCTTATAGAGTATTATAGTAATTTTAAAGCCTATAAAATAGTATATTACTAGCTATATATAATAATTAGAATTCTAGGCCTTACTAAATTAGAATAAATTTATAAAAATAGTTATAAAGGATATTTTTAAAAAGCTCTTTTTATAAGGAACTCTTAAAATAATTTTCTTAGCCTTTAAGGTACTATAGACCTTATAGGCTCCTTATAAAGGTTAGCCTTTAACCTTAATACTAACTATATTTTTAAGTATTTAGTTAAATACCTTAACGCCTAGGTAACCTAACCTATTATACTATAGGTTAATATTAGTTATTATTAATAGCTTAGGTACCTTTAAAAATATAAAAGTAGCTCTAGAGCCTCTCTTTATAAGGATTAATAACTATTAATTAGCCTAAATAACCTAGAAGATCTTAATAGCCCTTCTATTTTATTATTTATAAATAAGGTTATATTTAATATACTAGAAGATACTTTTTATTCTTAGAATATCCTTTAAGATAATATTCTATACTAAGTCTAAGTAGAATATTATATTTATAAGTAAGAGCTAGTTTCTATTATCTAGTCTTAAGAGGACTTCTCTTAAGCTATTAGCTTTAACTAGCTTATTAAATAAGCTAAGGACTTCCTATTTACCTAGATTTAGTATCTAGAACTATAATCTATTATTAAAAATATAGTTCTAGGTACCTAAGTCTAATAGTACTAAGTTCTTTTTTACTAGGGGCTAAGGTATTAAGTTCCCTAGTAATATAAATATATATCTTATTATTATAATAAATAAGGTATTTTTTATCTATTAGGCTATAACTATAGTATCTTATATAGCCTTTAGTGCCTTAGCTATTACTTTTATAGCCTTCTCTTTAGCTACTTTACTTAAAAGTAGGCTTAATAGGGTTAGTAGGTATATATAAGGTAAGACTATAAAGTAGGACTTCTAGTAATTAGCTATATTTATAATCTAATATCTTTTTCTATAGAAGTTATAATTTACTTTTATTTAAGAGGGTCTTATAGGATTAGCTAAGCTCCTAGTAGTAGTAGGTATAGACGTCTAGGGCGCCTAATAGTTAAGGTAAAAGTTAGTTATTACTACTACCTTTACTATTAGGTTATTTAAGACTAACCTAATAAGCTAGTCTAAAAGCTTATTAACTATAATAATATAGCCTTTCTAGATATCTAAATTAAAGATTTAGCTATTAATATAAAATCTAGTCTAGATAACTTTAAAAACCTCTTCTATTATTATTTACTTAATATTATACCTCTAAATACTTTTCCTCTAGTACTTTTATAGAGTAAGCTTAAGGTCTTAAGCCTACTTATTAACTATTATATTCTTAAACTTTTAAGGGTCTAAGAGGTCCTATATATAGTCTATTAAAGCCTACTAGGCTATATAGTCTAGTAGCCTAATACTTCTAGTAAGTTCTAGATATTATTCTCTTATATTACTATTATCTTAGACTATATAAATATAGTCTTTATAAAGGGAATTAGAAAAAGTAATTTTAAATAAAGCTATAATAGTACTTTAATTTAAATACCTTACTATTAGTTAATTATATTTATTTAAGATAAACTATATCTTAGTATAATAAGGAGTTATAGCTTAATCCTAAGCTTAAGACTAGTATAGTAGCCTAAGAGGGTTTTATCTTACTAGTTATTTCCTAGCTATTATAGAGGAGCTAGGTCCTAATTCCTCTAGTACTAGTGTTTTTTAGTATTAAAGTCTTTTATTAATAATATTTAAGTTAACTAGGGTCTCTTTTTCTTTTAAGACTATAGCTTTTATTACTATTATTACTAGAGGAGGGCCTTTAATAAGAGTATAATTAATTTTTAGCTTAACTAATATAATTATATTATTAGGGTTAATAAAGTCTTAGATCTTAGCCTAAAAAGCCTAGTTTTTAAAGTCTTAATCTTAGGCTTCTTAGTCTTTTAGGCTATTAAGCTTTATAGTAAATTTAATCTTAGACTAAATTATAATTATAGTTATTTTTTAGGCTATAAAGATCTTCTTAATCTTTAAGGCCTTAGAGGTTATTTTTTAAGTTTATTAAACTAATATATACTTAATTATAATTTTAGGGATATAGTAAAAGCTAGATTATCTTAAATAATTAAAGTTAAGCTAGTTAATTACTAACTAGGCTTATAACTATTATATAGAATAGTAATTAGGTATAGGGATAATATTAATTAAGGAGTAAAAGAAGCTATAACGCGAGGGCTTTAAGGGATACCCTTATAGGGTGGGGTACCTCTTCTCTTATACTAATTTCCCCCTATTATGGGTACCTCATCCCCTTGCATGGTCCCGTGACCCTCTACATTTGACATGGGGCAATAATAGCATTGCGCAGGGGCTTATTTTTAAGGCCCCTGGTCAGCCATATTTATCCCGCCCGAATTACCAGAATTATCTTTTTTTTCAGAGCTAACCAGCTAATCTTCGAAATCTGTGCCTCTTTTGCAACAAAGACTGCCGACTAACGATACGGATTAGGACCTCTCGAGGCACTACCTGTCGGGAGAGGCCAATCTAGCCGTCCACCATGCGGCCCACAGTATCGATCCTCAAGTCCACGACTGGAAATCAGAACTTGGTTGGGCGCAACAAGTGAGCGCGTTCCACACATGTCACCCGTCGGAATGCACTCGCCTCACATTCGCCAGGCAACAAATGCAAAAGTAGGATATTTTATAATGCTATTCCACAAACTTGTCTAGGATATAGGGCTGCATACACCACGCAGTATAGGATTTCTGGCGTCTTACAATGTCTCTCCGTCGATTACCTTCTGCTTGCCGACCGTCCATTCAGCGATCGATCACAATTGTCCATCTAATCGCACTTGGCGTTACACCTCCCTCAATCTAGCCGGTGCGGTCAAGCCCTCACGCAGAGCGATGAGACCTTGCACCATGATAAAGGCTACTTGTGTTAGCAACAACGTAAACGTGGATCGAGGAGGCGGCTTACTCAAAGGAGCCAGTGCAACAAATCCCATGCAGTGCGCAACCACAGACTCGATTCCTCCAACAAACATGGGATTCAGCCAGTAGAATGGGTAGCAGCCCGAGAGGTGGCCACCAAGTACACCCCAAATGATATACAACACAGAGCATCCTGACAGTTTGACCATGTGTTTTATGGGACTCTACATCAATATTAGTCTTGCCAACCAGTGCCAATCATGTCGATCGTCCAATTTTACCTGGGGCCTCTTGATGCTGTTGAAGAACATGGTTTCGATGAGCATGGTAATGGCGGGCATCGTGTAGGTGGTGAAGATGGCGAATGATCGGAGCCAGCCGTGACCGAATAAGTCCGTGACTGCTACATGTTAGTGCCGCAATACAGAAAGTACTGCAAAACATACATGGCCCTCCGATGGCTGAGGCATCTGGATTGTGTGGTCGCGTGACAAACCAGTACAAGATGGCATTCATCCAAGAAAACACAGCCGTCGTCGAGTAAAACATGTGAAATCGCTCTTGTTTTTTCGGATTCCCCAAATCAGAAGGCAGAGACGTCGCGCGAACAAAGGCCGATGACACTCTCCCCTGGACTGAATCTATATGTGGGTGGTACATGTGGTGAAATGTCCAGAGCTGATCTGTTAGTGCGAGCTTACAAACCGGCAATCGCTACATACAAAAGTAATCATTTGGAAGACAAAATGGAGAACAAACGTCACTGTCCCAAAATGGAAGATGAGGAACCATATTGGATGATCGCGAAACTCTTTGTACCGGTGGATGGCTAGCAAGATGCCACTGCTGCCCAACCAGCCCACGACCATGGCACGGAACCTGACGAGAACACGCTGAGGGATCCAATTCCATGGCGAATGCGTGACTCGAAGATGCGGGGGCTATACTGTCAGACTGAACTCAAGGATGAATAAGAATGTCCTACATGATCATGCGTGACGTTGGGTCCGGGGAGATGGCCAGCGAGAAGGGGTGTCGTGACTCTCGCCATGCCGGGCGGTCGTATGAGACGTAGCGTTGAGTGAGAGAGTTAGCACCAGGAGCTGGGGGGAGGCGGGGGCGGTCTTTGTAAAAGTCTTTTCGGGTGAGAGAGGAAGAAAACAATGCCCAGAGAAGGATAAGAATAGTGAAGGAGAGAAAAAGAGAAAAAGGTCTTGGTTGTCGGTCGTGTTTGTATTGGCAGCTGGTAGCTAGCAGCTGGCAGGTGCCGCACTTGCCAGTGACAGGAGCGCACCCTTCTTTGCATGCGCGGTACAACATATTATGCGATGGGCGGAGGTACTTGCTCAAGTGAGAGATTCTGGTGCTTTCGGATCTTTAGGTAGTCTGGCTAGAATTTTCTTCTTTCTTATGCTGATCTAGATACGTCCCGCTGATTCTGCCATCTGGTTCAGTTCTCAACTTGCATCGCAACGGCGGGGCTATCGAGGACAGGTACACCTGGTCCGTGCGCCCTTGTCCGAGTAGAGCACACCTTGTCCTGAAGACACCTACGACAATACAAAGCAACCAGAGCTCCCTACGCGTCGCAACCTCGCCAATTCTTTTTCACTACCCGATTCCGAACCAAAACAAGCCTCGAACCCTTATCAATTGGCCGATTCTACACCCATCATGCTTTCCAGCCTCGGAAGCCCGCGCCAGGCGGCTGCGCAAGTACTAAACTTTGCCCTGATTCTGTCGTCCGCGTTCATGGTATGCGATCCCCGCACGAGCTCTCGCAGCACACGGAAAAGCCGGGATAAAAGCTGACCATGCATCTCGTAGATGTGGAAAGGTCTCTCTGTCATCAGCGACTCGCCCTCGCCGATTGTCGTCGTCCTCTCGGGCAGCATGGAACCCGCCTTTCAGCGCGGCGACTTGCTGCTCCTCTGGAACCGCAATCTGCTCACGGAAACGGCCGTCGGCGAGGTTGTTGTCTACAATGTAAAGGGCAAAGATATTCCCATTGTGCATCGTGTGGTGCGCAAGTTTGGATCTGGGTACGTGCTGCTGCTAGGCTACCGGACAACAGCACTAACGACTCTACAGAGACAAGGCACAGCTTCTCACCAAGGGCGACAATAACGCCGGCGACGATACCGAGCTTTACGCCCGCGGGCAGGACTATCTCGAGCGACAGGATATAATTGGCAGCGTTGTTGGCTACGTCCCCTTTGTCGGCTACGTGACCATCATGCTGTCGGAGCACCCCTGGATGAAGACGGCTATGCTGGGCATAATGGGTCTTTTGGTCGTCTTGCAAAGAGAATAGCGTGTTGAATGGACTCGTGGGGTATTGCTTGGCGGTCAAAAATTTAGTTGGATTTTCTAGCGTGCATTTGCATCAGTTCGCAGTCGCTGGTGGGCGTTTGCCGCTGCTAACGGACTTTCTTTCTCGCGGCTTGTCTGCGTGTTCATGTCCAGACCATCTCCAAAATAGCTCGGAGACTCTTCGCATGGCGCTATGAGAGTCGCACGCTCCAGATCAGTTCCGAGACGTCGATGCCTTGTTTTGTACGTTTATTGCTCTTGTTCCGCGTGGCGGTCTTTTAATGATCCGAGTATGCTGAACAAGACCTCTCGAATGCACACACCGACGAGAGACGGTCGTATTTTCGCGCTTGTCTCTGACTTTCCTCACGCCCAAGTCTGCATCGTGTTGCTGCTGTAAGAGCAAGTCTCCGCAGGGTGTTGTAGTAGCAAAGTAACAAAATTCGCGTTGCAGACTATACAGGAGCCACAAAATATACTGCGCTTGAAAGGGCAATCTAGTACCATCTAATGGAAGCAGCGCACCAGATTTTGATATAATAAGCATAATTGCAACGAATCGAAGCACCCGCCCGTCAAACCCCATGTACAGCTCAGTTGAGGGCCGAGGCCGCCTTGAAGAAGATGGCAATTGACGGATAGATGCTGAACTGGAAAACAATGGTGCGCAGGTAGCTCCGCGAGCGCTTCGCCGTCGTCAGGTAGAGAATATTGTACACGAGGCGGCACGCGACGTGAATGACGGTATACCGCGTCATGTCCTCCTGCGGCAGCTTGGCCAGCGTTCCCAGAATCTAGCCGGAGAGGAAAAAGTCAGCACCTCGCAACCGCACCCCTCGCTACCGCACCCCTCACAACCAAACGCACGCGCAAGGGCAAAGGAGAACAAGACTCACCACGGCGGCGGCCCAGACGGCCCACCACTCGAAGCCATTCTGCTGCGCGGCCTGCCCGCGCAGAATCAAGCCCTCGAGGTCCGTCAGCCGGTGGCCCGACGCGGCCTTGGAGTTGAGGCGCGCCGAAAAGGACCGCGGGCACTCGTTGGACCAGCCGCCCTGCACCTTGTTGACCTCGGCCTTGTAGATGGTGTACCAGTGCGGCAGCGCCGAGATGAGCAGAGTCAGCGGCAGTGAGCCAATGGCCAGGCTGGCCTCGCCATTGAGAAAGGGCATGAGAAACGACATGGTTTTCGGCGTGAGTGCGCGTGTGTAAAAACAACAAGGCCGGAGGACTGAGATGCTCAGAGGAACAATTGATAATGAGGGGGGTGTTATTCAGGTGTTTGGCGCGGCTTCGGCTAGTCGCCTCTAGGCTCTAGTATGGCTCGGCCGGATTCCCCACATCCGGCCGAGACTAGAGGGGAGCGTCGGCCCAATTACAGTTGGTTTTTCCTCCGCCGGCGAGGAGCAATACAATGAATGACACGTGAATTTCCCTGTGACTATTCTGTCTGAATCTTGCATATGCCTCTGCTAAAGCTTTTACTTTGATTGACATTTCTGGTCATGTGTTTATCGCGTTGCGGCAGGTTTCGTCCATGGATAACAATATATTGGCATGTATATTAGTAGGTACTGGGCGCGGGCAATGAAGTCGCAAACCAGTAACTGTGTTGAAGCCGTGGATAGAGCGTGCAGTGTGGGCCATAATAACCAGTAAGGTGCTGTGGCGCCAGTCACCAATGATGAATCGAGAAGGGTAAAAGGTACCCACTTCTACCCCTATTCCACGCCCAAAACCAGGTACCTGTTCCCCCAGTCATTTTTTTTCCTCTCTAGACATCAACTAATCCGTACAATAGAATACGTTGCCAAAAGCCTTGTGCCTGCCGGTCACTCATCAACTGCGCCTCTGATCAGCTGACTCACAATTCGTAAGCTCAGAGACCCCAATTGCTGAGAAACTGCCTGAAGAGCGAGTTATGCGGCAATCAGTATTCTCTGTATCATCAACGACGTCATAGCAAACCGAGCCCCCGGAAAGGGTTTATTTTCTACCATGGAAACCAACCATATTTTTTGTACGCTCTTGTACGCTCTTGTACGCGAACAGAACGAAGGCGCTGAAATCCGTGTCCAAGACAAAGGTTGCAAGGCACCCTTGTACCCGAGCGGCGGCTTTGTGCAAGGGAGCAGGACAAAGAAAAGCGTTACAACGCTTGACCTTGTTTCAAACGATATCATAGGACTTTTCAACAAGACAGGAGTAACAAGAGTTCTATATCGTAACCAAGCGACACGTCAAAGCCGATGTATCGCATCGGGGAACAGATACTGGCACTGTGATTCACTTGCTTTACGGGACCAAGGCAGACCCCAACAATGGCACAAGACACAGTTATTGTGAATGTTTTATTATGCTTCTTTCCATAATAGTACGATGGAATATTGTAACTATAAAAACTCGGCTTGCTTCCCTATCCCAGACAGCTTCAACCGGACAAGCAGTGCAGAGAAATATAAACGACAAAACCAATCAGCAAACCCGAGGAAAGCAAGCAGAAAAAAA
>JAAHCF010000824.1:0-14839 GCA_038367545.1 Beauveria asiatica | reverse complement strand
TTTTTTTGTTTTTTTTTTTTTTTTTTTTTTTTTGCTTCCCTGCAACCCATCATGCTCAAGTTCTTTCTTAACCCAGGATCAGCCTCTTGAGCTGAACCCTATCTCGACACCTTCAACCCGGCTACCGCGTCCTTTAGCATTTTGCCAAGCTTTCTCGACCGTTGCGGCTTGGCTTCCTCTCCACCAACTTCGACCGCGACCATCATGACGGAGCAGACGCAGACACAAACGCCGGCGCTGGCGACAATAGCCGTTAGTAGCAAAAAAACCAACGGCGTCGATACTGACGGCTCTGCACACGTGAATGGTTCCTCTGAACAACCAGACGACCAACCGAGCGGCACCTCCAAGGAAGACAGCCAACCGGCCAAGTCCAAGAGACGCCCGCGCGGTGGCTTCGACCCAACCAAGCTACCCGACGCGCCGCAAGGCTACACTGTCCGCTTTACCTTCCACTCGGCTTCCAACCTCGCCCCCGGCGACCTCAAGTCCGCCTCTTCGGATCCCTTCCTCCACGCTACCCTCAAAGTCGCCGGCCTGAAGCGCCACAAGGAGGACCCGGACTTGACGCACCGCACGCGCACGCTGCGCCGCACCCTCGAGCCGGAATGGAACGAGCAATGGATCGTCGCCAATGTCCCGCCCACGGGCTTCACGCTCAAGTGCCGCCTCTACGACGAGGACTCACCCGACAAGGACGACCGCCTCGGCAACGTCACCATCCGCATCCCGCGATTGTACAGCGAGTGGGAGGGTATCCCGCCTCCCGGCCGTACCTTTGAGGGCAAGAAGCGCGTCATAAGCAAGCGCGCGTACCTTTTAAAGGCCGTCACGGACGTGTTTCAGTCCAACACGCGCATGTCGCCGCTCGTCACGATTAGCATCGAGCTGCTGGGGGCCTCGGATCCGCCGCACGGCCACATCTACACCGTCGGGCCCGCGAGCTGGGTACAGCACTTTAGTCCGATGATTGGGAGGCTGGCGGGCACAAAGGTCGACGACGAGAAACAGGGTGAGTCGTCGTCGCAAGGCGAACAGCAACGGCAGCAGCATCAAGCAAAAGGCCAGAGCTCAAGCTCGGACAAGCAAGCAAACAAGAATCAGCGCTACGAGTGAGTACCAGTCGAGACTTGTGCGAGGCGCGCGCACATCTTTGCAGCAGCATGCTAATTGTCCAAGTTTCCGCGCCATTGAGATGCAGCTCGTCGGCCCCATACCGCCCAAAATGTACCACCGCTTCGTCGCCTTCCGGCCCGTCATCGGCTCCATGTTCATGTCCACGGGCATCCGCGGCAAGATCCTCAACAAGGCCCTCCACAAGCAGCACAACCGCATCTACAATTTCGACCGCGACACCGAGTATGGAGATTTCCCGCCTTGCTCCGAGGCTGCCACGCGACAATTTCTCAAGATGGCGCGCTTCGACCAGGGCGGCCGCGTCTTCACCTACGTCCTCACCCTCGACTCCCTCTTCCGCTTCACCGAGACGGGCAAGGAATTCGGCATCGACCTCCTCAGCAAGCACACCATGCACTCGGACGTCGCGACCTACATTGCGTACTCGGGCGAGTTCTTCATCCGCCGCCTCGAGCGGCCCACCGCCTCCGACGACGCCGACCCCCCGCACCTCCGCACCCACCCCGCCGACGACCACCTCCCCGGCGGCCCGCCCTCGGACACGCCCCCGCAGGACCCTTCCTACTACCAGCTCGTCATCGACAACGACTCGGGCACCTACCGCCCGGACAAGTCGGTGCTGCCGGACCTCAAGGCGTTTTTCGAGCGCAACCTGCCCGGCCTCGGCATCGTCGCCATGCACTGGGAGGACGACGAGCTGCAAAAGATGAAGGACGCGCAGCACGAGGCCAAGAAGAAGGAGGGCAAGGTGCTCCACGGCGTGCTCAACCGCAGCTCGAGCAGCATCAGCTCCGCCGAGAGCGAGCTCGAGAGTCGCCAGCAAAACTGGGACGCGGCAAAGAGCAAGCGCGAAAAGGCCCTCGAGGCCCTCGAGCGGCCCGGCACTGTCAAGGACAAGGCAAAGCGTGCTTTGCATTAAATCTAGGCTTTTTGAACGTGGTGAAATTTTTATCATGTACAGATTGTCGCGGTATTGTTTTAGTCTAGTTTCCATCATGATACCTCTTACAAGCAATGAAATTTACCGAGCATCATTATTCAGTCTCCAGACATTAATGCACACATTATATGGGCTAGGCTCGCAATGCTGCAGCCATGCACGTGGCCGGCAATGGGCAGGCCCACAGACACATGGTTCATCACGTAACGTTAAGTTATGCTTAATTTGTAGTTTATTCTGACAAGTAGAGGAGAGGATCCCAATGTACTGTGTATACCCACGCTTCTGAATCTACCGGAAATGTTCCATCTCGGCCTCTGGCAGATTCCCGTTGGAAGCTTTGTCCTGCTTTAGCTTGCAGTATTGAATGATGCCGTGCTGCATGTTTACATTGATTGCCCAGATATGGCCTCTCATCTTCGCCGAGGCAAAAACGGCGAAACCTGCTTGCGGCGTATAATCCTTCGCGGTGGTGTCTGGGGCAGTTCACCCGGCTTGGGCTTTTCAGGCGATGGCCCCCCGAGCTCGTCTTCGTCCCACGCAGCAGCCGGCGTAACGCAGCGCCGCTTGCAGTCTTGACTTGCTTCCCGCTCTGGGCTTTCCGTGGCTTTCCTTTTATTCTGCAGCAGACGTTTTTCAGGAGACGCAGCCACATTGGCTTTGGGTTCGAGGCTGTCCGCCTGGTCCTACTGCGGCGTGAGCTCTCGCTGCCAAGGCGGCTGCTGTATTATTTCCTGCGCGAGCCCCATCAAGTCATTCTTGAACTTTCCAATCGGGCTAAGACATCTGGCCGGCACGAGCAAATTTCTGGCAGATGATGACAGCTCAAACTTGTTTCGCGACAGCTGCTTGGCCGGCCCTCGTGGAGCAAGCGATTCCGCTGCCTCAATATCCCCCGCAGAGAGGCACCAGTTGACGGGTGAACCGAGAATCATCGTCGCTCCCAAGTTCTGGAACCTTTGTAGCAGGTGTTGCGTGTAGGCCACTAGCAGGCTGTTGACATCACGAGGTGCTTTGTGCGGGAAGCAGTGGAGATAACGGTCTCTGGCCCGGACAAACGCCAGAACCAAATCTCTGGTGATGCTAAGCGGGAGCTTGCCTCCTTTGGCGAGACCGACGCCCTTCCAAAATTCATCCGGTCCTTTTGTAGTAAGTGTAGTCCACAAACAGTTGCTTGCAAGCATCAGATGGGCCAGGCTGCTCTCTGCTGCCACAGGGCCGGACGGGGCTTGGGCATGCAGGGCATCGATTACATCGTCGTCGCGCTTTTTGCGGCCAGTCATCGGCACCTTGTCGAAGAATAAAAGTCCGTGGATGTTTCTAAGCCGTGTTTTGATGGATTCGCGCATGTCCATCGATTCGCTGACTGGTGTTGTCATTTTGGCGGCGACGGCCGCGAAGTAGGGACAAACGAGGCTTGGTGGTGACGGACTCAGGCTGCTATGAGTCTTTATTTGAGCATACCTGCAGCTATTGAAGCTCAACAGCCGAAGATGAACTCTAAAAGGCGTAAGCAATAGCCGGTGTATTGATGAAAGTGAAGCAATGTAGATGGCTAGCTGGCGGCGTTTGCTGGGCTAGCAAGACGTGACAGTTGGCAAGAGCTGACAGCTGGCGACGAGTTGTAGCTAAAGGTAATTAGGCATCAGCTGTTCATATTTCTATAAATATCGTTCGCGTCTTCTACCTACCTATGCACCGTTGTGTTTGCTAATTCAAGTATTTCTCAATTTCCTCTTTGGCGATGCTTCGTGATTCACTTCCTCGCCTTTTCGGTTTCACCCTCTACTCACAATACAGTGCCAATTCAGATTCATCAATCCCACTGCTATTGTTCTCATTAGTGCGATTTCCTGTATTTCGTCGTCCATGGGTTCCATAGCTGTTGACTTTACTCGGGAAAGGCAGACTGCGCACTATTCAGTTGTTAGCTCTATTCTGCCCATAAATATTTGCTACTGGTATTATAAGGATGTTTCCGTTTACTTAATGAATTTATGTTCGTTCTACGTATCCCTCCAGTAACTTAATGTTAGTACTTTAGTAACTGAATGTTAGTATAAACAGTGTAAATGCCCCGCTAGTTGCTGCGGAGTGCAGCGATGCAAGGCTGCGTCATATCATACCCCACGATTCACAGCGAGAACGTTGTGTGCCGAGGCAGGTACGCACTTACAACTTCATCACGCCGTGAAATTAATTGCCTCAGCTTGTCGTAGCCTAATGCCTGATTACTGCAACTCCCAGGACGGATACAGGGTAGCGCTGATCACCGTCCACAATGAGAGCTACTCGATGTGTTTGGTCACGCGAACAATTTGTATTGGACTTGAATAGACTGGTCAAAAGAAATCATATCAACAAGTCCAAACCAGTTGGTCGATTATTGTTCGAGGCACCGCTTATGGCAGGCCGAAGGCGCAAGTACATGAAAGGTACAAGCAAGCTACCTGGCTGCATCCGTATGGCACTTCTGTTTGCTGCGAAATGGGTTTGATGGGGCTAGCAGCCCGCCCGCCCTGCAGAGTGCGAACGGGTCGACTCAACAGGGCATGGCGCGATTGTGTTTTTTGGCGGCGGAACCACAAATGCCCAATGTAGCACTACGCAAGATCCAATCATGCTGGCCTCTCACCTACCCCTAACTAGTTTTTGCGCTTCGTATAAATGGATGGCCGCTGTTTCGCTGCGAGATTTCCAGCTGCGCGTATACACTTTGTAGCGTCTTGTACTGCCTCTTGCTCCCCGCTTGGCGCCCGCTCTAGATAGTTCTCATAGGTTTAATGACGACAGGGTCTCCACCCTTCTCGGCGGTACAATGGCTAGGTACCGGGTACGTACCTTTGCCGCCTGTTACGGTGGGCTTTCAGGTACTTCGATACCCCCCTCAGCCCCGCCATGCCATTCTGTCCCGCCATCTGAGAAAGCTGCGTTTGGCTCTCTTTTAAACCCTGCCATCGCCGCTGTTTCGTGCTGCGGGCTCTCTTCTTACATTCCCGTTCCTTTTCCAATCTCTGTTGATCCAAAATCTCGCAAAATGGGTGTTACCAAGACCATTATCAAGGAGGGCTCCGGTGAACAGCCCAAGCCGGGCCAGACCGTCGTTATCGAGTACACTGGCTGGTTGAAGGATGCCAGCAAGTCTGAGCAGAAGGGCAACAAGTAGGCTTCATAAAACCCCGCGTGTAGCTTTTCTAACCAAAAGTTCTCCCAGATTCGACTCCTCTGTCGGCCGCGGAGACTTTGAGGTCAAAATTGGTGTTGGCCAGGTCATTCGAGGTGAATACAAAGCTGTCAATGAACTGCGCGCTAAACGTTAACACAACTTAAGGCTGGGATGACGGTGTTACCCAGATGCGGGTTGGCGAGAAGGCCACCCTTGATATCAGCAGGTAAGATTGCTCCCTCTGCGCAGATTAGTTTCGCCCAGTACTGACTCCACGACTAGCGACTTTGGCTACGGCGCCCGGTAAGCCCTTTGCTTGATGCCTCAAACCAGCGCACCTCCAGTTGTATGCTAACCTCCCGACCTACCTATGCAGAGGCTTCCCCGGCCACATTCCTGCCAATGCCGACCTCATTTTGTAAGATGGAGAATAACCATTTGATGGACACACGACAGCTAACCGCGCGTTATAGTGATGTTGAGCTCAAGAACCTCAAATAGACATTTCGAGATTCGTTGTTTCCTAAGTGCCTAGCGGAAATGGAGCAGCGCGCAAAATGCGCCACAAGAACTCCCGATAGAAAAACACGTTTCATGTCTCGCTTGTCAGATATAAATTAAAGAAGTAAAACATCCGTCTTCTGTGCCCTCGTGAATAACGGCCTTTCCGCTCTGTTAATTGTGATCAATCATCCTCTTTGTCGTAGCCTTGTCCTTCCATCCCCTTCTACACACCCGCGTTGCCGCCCCACCGGTTGCCTGGCACTGCCCCTCCTCACGAGCTAGCTGCCACCCTGTTAGCTAAGCATGCTGGCATCACCTAAATAGTCATCGAGCAAATGCAGTTCCAGACACCGGCAACCATCGTTCTACTGCCCACGCATCTCTTCTGACAAACGCAAAATCTACGACTCGTTCCCAACATTCGAGTGTTTGCTGAACACTCCATTGTCCGCCACCAGACACCCTTTTCCAGCAACAGACCTCTTCCCTTCGTGCGGCATCCTCTGGCGGGGTAGAGCTCGACCTGGGTGCTAGCTCACAAACCTTCAAGATTTCTTCCCAGCTACCTGGCTCAGGCGCACTGGGCAAGCGAAAGCTCTCCAGCGGAGCAGCTCAACCAGATATAAAGAGAACCATGTCGGTATGTGACATTCGTCTTTCTGGCTCGAACGGGTCCTGCATCGCTCGCCCAGTCCGACGTGGCGATGGCTAATCATCCCGCAGGGCATTACCGACTCTACCGCCAAAATGCAAGTCGACGGCGCGGCTGCCGGACAGTCCGAGATCGACGAGTCCCTCTATAGTCGCCAGCTCTATGTGCTCGGCCACGAGGCTATGAAGCGCATGGGTGCTTCCAACGTGCTCGTTGTCGGCCTGAAGGGCCTTGGCGCTGAGATTGCCAAGAACGTTGCCCTTGCTGGAGTCAAGAGCCTGACGGTCTATGATCGCACCCCTGTAGCCCTGCCCGACCTCTCCTCCCAATTCTTCCTCACTCCTGCCGATGTTGGCAAGCCCAGAGACCAGGTCACAGCTCCCAGGGTAGCGGAGCTGAACGCATACACCCCGGTCAGCGTTCACGACTCACCCAGGTAAGTCACAAGCCATTTTTCCAACGGTGATCATGTTCTAACCCAGTTAAGCCTCGACGAAAATCTCTCTCAGTTCGACAAATACCAAGTTGTTGTTCTTACCGGCGTTCCGATCCTCTCACAGAAACTCATATCTGACTATTGCCACTCCAAGGGCATTTATGTCGTCATCGCCGACACCTTTGGTCTGTTTGGGTCGCTCTTTTGCGATTTCGGAAAGAATTTTACTGTTGTAGACCCGACCGGCGAGACACCCACGCACGGAATCATCGAAGGCATCGACGAGGAGGGTCTTGTCTCGGCTCTGGACGAAACCCGACACGGTCTCGAGGATGGCGACTACGTTACATTCTCCGAGGTTGAGGGAATGGAAGCCCTCAACGGCTGTGACCCCAAAAAGGTCACCGTTCCTGGGCCCTACACCTTTTCCATTGGCGACGTCTCTGGCCTTGGTCAATACAAACGCGGAGGTATCTACCAGCAGGTCAAGATGCCAAAAATTCTCAACTTCAAGAGCTACACCGACTCGGTCAAGGAGCCTGAATTCCTCATCTCCGACTACGCCAAGTTTGATCGCCCCCAGCAGCTGCATCTTGGATTCCAGGCTCTGCATGCCTTCCAGGTTGCAAAAGGTCGACTCCCCAATCCCATGGATGACGCCGATGCCGCTGTTGTTATTGGTGCAGCAAAGAAGTTTGCCGAAGAGGAGAAGCTCGAGATTGAGGTCGATGAGAAGCTTCTTAAAGAACTGAGTTATCAGGCTCTCGGCGATCTTTGTCCCATGGCCGCTTTCTTTGGTGGTGTTGCAGCTCAAGAAATTCTCAAGGCCGTCTCTGGAAAGTTCCACCCGATCAAGCAATGGATGTACTTTGACTCTCTAGAGTCTCTTCCTACTTCTACCCAACGTACTGTCGAGTCGTGCAAACCAATTGGTAGCCGCTACGATGGCCAAATTGCCGTTTTTGGAAAGGAGTACCAGGACAAAATCGCAAACCTGAGGCAATTTCTCGTTGGCGCTGGCGCCATCGGCTGTGAGATGCTCAAGAACTGGGCCATGATGGGACTGGGCTCTGGGCCCAACGGCAAGATCTTTGTGACTGACAATGATTCTATTGAAAAGAGTAATTTGAACCGCCAGTTCCTCTTTAGAGCTGCCGATGTTGGACACATGAAGAGTGACTGCGCAGCCAGGGCTGTTCAGCGCATGAACCCAGATCTCGAAGGTCATATCACGACCTTCCGTGATCGTGTCGGCGCCGAAACTGAGGACGTTTTTAATGCCGACTTTTGGAACGGCCTCGACGGTGTCACCAATGCTTTGGACAACGTTGAAGCCAGAACCTACGTCGACAGACGCTGCATCTTTTACCGCAAACCCCTGCTCGAGAGTGGTACTCTGGGCACCAAAGGCAACACTCAGGTTATCTTACCGAACATGACGGAATCGTATTCTTCCTCCCAGGATCCTCCCGAAAAGGAGTTCCCAATGTGCACAATTCGCAGTTTCCCTAACCGTATCGAGCACACAATCGCCTGGGCCAAGGAGCACATGTTTGAGCGATGCTTTGTCAACGCTCCCCAGACCGTTAACCTGTACTTGAGCCAGCCCGATTTCTTGACGACCACACTCCAGCAGGGCGGCAACCAGAAGGATACGTTGGAGACTATCCGAGACTACCTGACTGCGGACCGTCCCAGGACTTTTGAGGATTGCATTGCATGGGCCAGGAACTTGTTTGAGGTCGAGTTTGCCAACAAGATTCAGCAGCTCCTGTACAACTTTCCCAAGGACTCAACGACGTCCTCAGGCGTGCCTTTCTGGTCCGGAGCCAAGCGCGCCCCCGACGCACTCAAGTTTGATGCCAACAACCCTACCCACTTTAGCTTCATCGTCGCTGCCTCCAGCCTCCACGCATTCAACTACAACATTAAGTCTCCTGGCAATGACAAGGCCATTTATCTGCGTGAGCTTGAGAATGTCATTGTTCCTGATTTCAACCCCGACTCTCGAGTCAAGATCCAAGCGGATGACAAGGAACCTGATCCGAACAAGGACGTCTTTACAGACGAAGATGAGCTGCAGAGACTGACAGCCTCTCTGCCGTCTCCCAGCAGCCTCGCAGGCTTCAAGCTGCAGCCTGTTGACTTTGAGAAGGATGACGATTCGAATCACCACATTGACTTCATCACCGCATGTAGCAACTTGCGTGCCGAAAATTACAAGATTGATTCTGCGGATCGACACAAGACCAAATTTATTGCTGGCAAAATTATTCCTGCCATTGCCACTACCACGGCTCTTGTGACTGGCCTCATTGTTCTGGAGCTGTACAAGGTGATAGACGGCAAGGACGACATTGAGCAGTTCAAGAACGGCTTTATTAACCTGGCGTTGCCCTTTTTTGGCTTCTCGGAGCCGATTGCCAGTCCCAAAGTCGAGTACACTGGCCCTGATGGCAAGGTTGTGCTGGACAAGATTTGGGACCGCTACGAGGTCAAGGATATAAGCATCCAGGAGCTGGTGGATTTTTTCAAGGCCAAGGGCTTGACGGTGCTGTCGCTCAGCCACAGCGTCAGCTTCTTATTTGGTGCTTGGATGCCGACTGCCAAGGCGCGTCTACCGCTCAAGATTAGTGAGGCAATTCAGCAGGTGACCAAGAAGCCTGTGCCTGCGCACATGAAGGAGCTGATTGTAGAGGCGTTGGTAGAGGACGCGAATGAGGAGGATGTTGACGTTCCCTACGTGAAGGTGTCGTTGGAATAGAGGAGGAAGGATTAGAGACGCAAAAGCTACGATTAGAGTTACCGTTGATGAAGGAAACATGTATTTCATGACGCTTTGCTTGTGCCTGCCGGACTTTGACTTTGGTGCTGCGTTGTGACAGGGCACGCTGGTCTTTCTCCACGCATCGTATTTGGCGCAGTTTTTTTTCCCTTCCCAAACTCCATCTTGTTTTCTAGCACACGCGGAGGCCCCTCGGGGTTCAGCGTCGCCTGGACAGACCTGAAAGCCGCCCATGTTACTATGGGCAAGTGCAAAAAATCGGTGCACCAACGTTGATGCTAGGATTAATCAGCTCAGGTTCGTTTTGTCATCACTCATGATTCAACCAACTGCTAGCTGCCCTGAAGCGGTTTAGTGCGTTTTCCTCAAGCACCCTGATTAGGTCAGGATATCGTCAGCTTCCGCTAGTTCTAAGCTTTTTTTTTTGCTGCGGGAGGGGGGGGCCAGCCCAGCTCCGTACGCTTATAAGTCGACAAAGCTCGCCGCAAACAGAAATCATTTGTACCTAGCAAGAAAATTTTCAATTTACGGCTGCAAAAAAAAGCGGCCAATGAACATTGCCCAGCTCAGCCGTCCAGCGCTCTCGCAACACAAAAAGATACCATCATTCGTCGCTAAGCGTGCATCCGTCTCGGCCGGTGCAGCTCCCCGCTCAATTCGGTTCCGTCATTACAGCGCGGGGTCGTTGCGTCTTCTAGCCACCCCTCCATCGCGGGTTCCCTCGTACACGGCATCTTTTTCCACGCAATCCATCAAAATGGTAAGCTCCTCAACGTCTGTGTCGAAAAACTTTTATTTCTGAGAATGAAGTCTGAGCTGACTCGTCAGTCCAACCCCGCCAAAATCACCGATTGGGTCGCCCGCGGCGACAAGTCGGGCGAGTTTAAGCGCCAGGTCAGCTCGTTCCGCGACCACATCTCTCGCGAGGCCGGCGCAAAGTATCCTCCCGAAAAGGACCGCTACCATCTTTTTGTCTCTTATGCCTGTCCTTGGGTATGCATCCCCTCTTTGCCGTCACTTTTTTTTTTTTTTTTTTTTTTTTTTTTTTTTTTTTCCCTTCTTGTCCAAATCACAGTCCTTTGCTAATGACATGTTAGGCCCACCGCACACTCATCGCACGCAAGCTCAAGGGCCTCGACAAATTCATCACCTTTTCCGTCGTTCACTGGCACCTCGGCAACGGCGGTTGGCGCTTCGTCACAAAAGACGAAAAGGAGCCCGGTGAGAATGTGGTCCCCGACCCAATTCCCGGCCACGAGGCGTTTACGCACCTGCGTGAGGTGTACTATGAGTCGCAAAAGGACTATTCGGGGCGCTTCACGGTGCCGGTGCTGTACGACAAGAAGACGAAGCGGATTGTGAATAACGAGAGTAGTGAGATTTTGCGCATCTTTGGATCCGAGGTATGTCGGCCTCTTGTGTACAGGGGGGGAGAGTGAGAGAAATCACTAACGGGATGTAGTTTGACGACTTGCTGGATGAGAAGCACCGCGGCATCGACATTTACCCCGAGGCGCTCCGCAGTGACATTGAAGACGCCCACAAGTGGCAGTATGACTTTATCAACAACGGCGTCTACAAGTCGGGGTTCGCCACCACGGCAGAGGCTTATGAGCACAATGTCATTTCCGTCTTTGAGGCGCTCGACCGCGTCGAGAAGCACCTCCAGGGCCAAAAGGAAGGCCCGTACTACTTTGGCAAGACGCTGACCGAAGTCGACATTCGACTGTACGTTTTGCCCTCCCCCAATGAAGTGAAAAAAAAAAAAATAAACGTTAGAGACCCGGAGGGCTAATTTTTGACAGCTACGTCACGCTCATCCGCTTCGACCCCGTCTACGTCCAGCACTTCAAGTGCAACATTCGTGATATTCGCTCCGGCTACCCCGCCATCCACGCGTGGATGCGCAACCTGTACTGGAAGCACCCCGCGTTCCAGGACACGACGCAGTTTGAGCACATCAAGTGGCACTACACCCGCAGCCACACCCAGATTAACCCGCTGTCCATTACCCCGGTTGGTCCTCTGCCCAATATTTTGCCGCTTGAGGAGGAGGTGCCCGCTGTCGCTGCGGCCAAGCAGTAGCGGTTTTGAATGAGTTGTACAGTGGAGAGACCAAAAGTTTATACATGTCGGTAACTGATAAGAATGAAAGTTGTTACATGTAAGAAGAATGGATTTAAAATGGCAAAACTCCCAACAATGACGCAATAACTGTACTCTATAATCATGACCATGAAAAGAAGCTCTACGCCGTCCCATGTTTTATGTATCCGTTTTTTTTTCTAAGAATGCTCCATGTAGAACCCCCTGTATCCCTGATGATACATGTCCTTGCGCTTCGCCCACGACCTCTTCATCGCCGGCCACTCCCTCTCCTCGACGTCGGCCTCGCGCGCGGCGCCCTCGGCGGCCCAGCGCTCCACGGCGCGCTCCCGCTTTGCCGCGTCGGCGGCCGTCAGTGGTCCGGCGGGCTCGTCCCACAGGTGGCAGGCGTGCCGGCGGTGGGCGGCGCCCGTCTTGGCGAGGTGGGCGCGGCTGTGGGCGTTGAGCTCGCTGGCGAGCATGTAGGCGGCGCGGGGCGGCAGCGCGCTCGTCGCCGAGTAGCGGTGCGTGAGCAGCAGGCGGCGCAGCAGGCGGAAGCGCTGCAGGCGCGCGTCGGGGCTGGCGGAGGGCGCGAGGGGCGTGTTGGCCTGCGCGAGCTTGTAGATGTAGTCGAGCCCGAGTGAGAGCTAGCACCAAGCAATGAATGAGTATGATGTGTGTGTGTGTGTGAGTGAGTGTGAGTGTGTGTGTGTGAGTGAGTGTGAGTGAGAGAGAGAGAGAGTGTGTGAGTGAGTGAGTGAGTGAGAGAGACGGGGGGGTAAAAAGGGGGAAGCTTACATGTGCTTGTACGTGCTCATTAGCACTGCCCGTGGATAGGTAGTCGACCTCGTGGGCACCCCAGGTCACATCGTACATGGCGACTTGCTTGAATGCTGACGCCGCAATCTCAGTCAGCGTCTCATACCCGCATCTCACTCAATGAGGCGTTTTCTCACCTGACAAGACGATGTTCTCTAGGAAATCGTGAATGCAGGCCAGCTGATTATTCGCCTTGACCACGTTTTCATTATACAGCGCGGCGCTCAGCTGAAAGTTGAGCTCTGTGCGCCAGCTCAGATCGGGCTTGCAGTCGTCCTCGTGCCTGAACAGCAGCCCGCAGTAAATCTCGTAGCCGTAGAGCACGCGGTGAATCCTGGCCGTCTCGGCCGTCGTGGGCCTGCCACGCTCCCGCCGGGCGCCGTCGCCGACGGGGAGGTAGCCGTCGCGCTCGCAGGCCGGCAGCGCGGCGCCGACGAGCCGCGCCGTCAGGTCCTCGACGACGCCGTGCGCCCTGCTCATGGAGACGACGTCGGCGAGCGACAGGCCCCAGGGCCAGATGCCGAGCGGGCCGGTCTCGGAGCCGGCGGCGGCGGCGGCGGCGCGGTCGTCGAGGGGAGCGAGCCAGTCGTCGGCGAAGCGGCGGACGGCGGCGGCGGAGGTGCGGTCGACGCGGCGGGCGGCGTGGGCGGCGTAGGCGAGGCGCGCGGTGGACGGGCTCATCTGGGCGTCGAGGATGTCGCGGGTGATGCGGGCGGGGTCCTCGGCAAAGGCGGCGTGCAGGCACGGGTGCGCGAGGACGGCGGAGCCGAGCGACCGGAGGCTGTCGAGCGAGCGCAGGACGAGGCCGAGGACGTGCAGCGGCGTCTGGGTGAGGGTAGCTTCAGAGGTGGGCATGGTGGGTGGTGGTGGTGGTGGTGGTGGTGATCAATTCATGTCCTGTATACAGAGAAAAAGAAGAACAAGAAGAAGAAGAAGAAGAAGACAGGGAGAGAGAATAAGAAGACAGGGAGAGAGAATAAGAAGAGGGGAAAAAGTTAAAAAAAAAAAAAAAAAATGAGGGATAAGAGTGTCAAGTGATGATGACCTGGGGGGTGAGGAGCGAATCAGGCTGGAAGCTTAGGTGGTGGGCTTTTCTTGACGCCGAGAGAATAATGCAGTGGGGAATTTGGTGTTGTTGTCTCTCGGGAAAGCTGTAGATGGCGGGGATCTGCTTGAAAAGACAGGTCCAATGCAGAGGGGGATACAAAAAGAAAAGAAAAAGAAAGAAAGAGTAGGGCAGATGGTTTGGAGACCCGAAAACTTGGCTGGGGTGGGAATCTCGAATCTACATTGTAGACGTCATCCCGACGTTGCCCGTTGGCTTGGTTTCGCAAGCCCACTTACACGCCCGCTAGAAACCTAATAAACGAGAGAGCGAGAGAGAGAGAGAGAGAGAGAGAGAAAAGACAGAGAAGCGGCTCAGTCAAGGCCGAGGTTGTTTCAGCTCGTTGGTTCCTTTATAATTAATTAATAATTTATTACCCCAGCTACGCTTCCCCGCAAGCAACTGCTGATAGTGACCAGGTTAACGAGCGCTATTTTTACACCAATATTTTGTCCATATTGCCGATGAGTTCCAAATCCCATCCTCAACTATTGTTTGTAATTCTGACTATAAAGACCGATTTTTTTTCCATGCCTACGCCCCCGCGATAAATGCCGCAAACTTTTTTTCTTTCTTGTTGTTTCGTAAAGCTTACGCAGTGTGGCTGGACTGGGCTGAGCTGGGCTGCTGGGCCGGGGGGGGGGCACAGCTGACTCGGGGCGGTCATGTTCCCGTTTCTGGCGTGTCGCATGCTTTTGGCCCCGGTTCCCCCGGATTTATTACAAGTTGGAACTCGGCCCAATGTAGGGGGGATTGGAAGGAAACCCCGCACGTTCTAGAAGAAAAGATGCAAGCGCCAATATTGATACAGTAGTAAGAACTGGACTGTGAACCCCCCTGTCCACACCATCAGGTTCGGGAAAAGGGCATGGGCGCGGATCTGCATAGTATCTGGATCTCTGGTCATGGGGCCGATGATTGATATAGATGGAAGATTTGGAAAATGAATGTGCGTGTCGAGAGTTTGTCGGTTGGGCTGACGGAGCATGTTCGCAAGATTGAATAACAACGCCCTGCGCAGCTGGTACTTGCAAACTAACAAATAGACACAGTTGGTAACATGTTTTGCACCGTTCAAAGCTCAGCGCCGGGTAGTTACAGAGTGCTGATTAAAACACCTGTGCCTTTTTTTTTTTTTTTTTTTTTCTTATCCTACACAAAAAGACTTGGGAAAATTGGGGGGCCCAGAAGTCGGACCCCACCGGCCCCT